>SNQN01000304.1:65597-104535 GCA_008642245.1 Bassia scoparia
ATAGTAATAGTAATAGTAATAGTAATAGTAATAATAAAAAAAATATTTTGAGTTCTTGGCTTGTAACGCTCCACCACATTTTGGTGTTTTTATAATAATAATAATAATAATAATAATAATAATAATAATAATAATAATAACAAACTATTGATATCACTAAAAAATATCTTATATTCGAGGAATAAAATCATTAATTGACTATCAAATCGATGAACTTGATGATATGTCACAAAGTATTCTAAACATAGCATATTCCATGAATTCGGGATTTATTAAGTTGATTTTCATTTTCATACAATGACAACAATTAAATCACGACTCTATCACTCATTTCAATCCTACAAGAGAAAATTGGTCATTTGGCAACCTACATAAAATCTCAAAATGGTAGGTATCCTTAATTTCTAAGGTAATTTTATCATTTACAATTATTTTATAATATATGATGATTATATATATGCGGATAAGGATGAGTTCTTAATTAGTGTCATTCCTTTATGAGCAACAAAATTCAAGCTTTATGAATTTGGATTTATATCTTAAATAAACGTAAAAACAAAATTTAAAAAAATTGAGCATGACTATAATAGCAGAGACTACATGCCTACAAGTTACAAGAAAAAATAAAAAATAAAGTATGAACCAATGTCGTAAATGTGGCAGATTTCAATATTCCTACTTATGAATTTGGATTTATATCTTAAATAAACGTAAAAACAAAATTTAAAAAAATTGAGCATGACTATAATAGCAGAGACTACATGCCTACAAGTTACAAGAAAAAATAAAAAATAAAGTATGAACCAATGTCGTAAATGTGGCAGATTTCAATATTCCTACTTATGAATTTGGATTTATATCTTAAATAAACGTAAAAACAAAATTTAAAAAAATTGAGCATGACTATAATAGCAGAGACTACATGCCTACAAGTTACAAGAAAAAATAAAAAATAAAGTATGAACCAATGTCGTAAATGTGGCAGATTTCAATATTCCTACTTATGAATTTGGATTTATATCTTTTGTCAATTTTTTAAATCAATAATTATCGAACTCTAGACATAATAATTAAGGAAAATTTCACCGATATCACTCTACAATTGCCAATTCGACATGATATCACTAATTTTTTAGTATTCCACATGTTAGGAGTATATATGTATTATCATGTAATTATTAGTTGCTAATTTAGTTGTAACTACCTATAACAACCTTCTCTTATATTGGTCATTCCATATTAGCTTCTGTTATGCTTAACCTTTGTAAAAATACTTGTATGCTATTCTACAATCAATGAGAATCAGTTTTACATTTCTTATTCCATAAGAATTCTCTCTCTCTCCATTTCACATGGTATTAGAGAAATTAGTGATTTCTCTTCTTCATCTTCTTCATTCATTCATTCATTCTTCCTTCATTCGATGCAACTCCTATCAATTTCTTCTCAATTTCTTCTTAATTCTGCTTCTATTCTTCAATTACTTCTTCAATTCGTCTTAATTATCTCTTTTCGATCAATTTGATCTACAATTTCTTCAATTCCTTGCGTAATTTCTTGAAATTTTTTTCGATTTTTCATCAATTCTTTGTTGATTTTAATTTTTGATCAAATTCACTGTTCCATTAATGGATTTTTCTATTACTCCAGAAAATGATATTGCGTAACACTCCTAATGTTCAACCTAATGATGATCCGTATATTTCTCTCTCATAGTGATCATCTTGGTTTGCAATTGTCTCAACACCTCTTCAATGGTTCTAACTTCACTAATTGGAGCAGAACAGTGAAGGTTGCTTTAATTGCTCGAAACAAGTATGACTTTGTTACTTGAAGTTTACCTGCGCCTGATCCAGTTGCAGATGATTACCAGAAATGGCTTTGCAATGATTATATGGCGCTTTCTTGGATTCATAATTCCATGGAGAAATCAATTGTAGACTCGTTTCAATTTGTGGAATCCTCAATTCAATTGTGGACTGAACTCATTGAGAGGTTTGGTCATACTAATGCACCTTGTCTCTTCACGATTCATCAACATGTGAACTTGTTGCAGCAGGGAGATGCATCCATTTACTAAGTATTTCATTCATTTGAAGAGGCTTTGGGATGAACTCCAGATGTTCAACGGTTTTCCTGAGTGTTCTCGTGGTGTTATTCTCAAGTGTTCATGTGGTTTCTTGAAGAAATTTATGGAGGTTCAGCAGCGTAACAAACTCATGCAGTTCTTCAATGGTTTGAATCGCATTTATGAACGGGTGAAAACTAATTTGCTTTCTCAAGATTATCTTCCTACAGTTAACAAGGCTTATCATACATTGTTGCAAGTTGAACAACAACACGTACAAGAATAATGACTGTACTGCTGTGATTGAGTCCAATGCTCTTAATGCTTCGTCTACTGCTTCTAAGAGTGGTGCACGATTTCCTCAGTCTTTTAATAAGGATTTCAAGAAATCCAAAGTTGATTTAGTGTGTGATCACTTTAAGAGAAAGGGACGTGCTATTGATTCCTGCTAGAAGTTAGTAGGATATCCTGATTTGTTTCAGAATCAAAGGAATAAGAATTCTATTCCTGTTAAGTCTGCATCTAATGTTCAAGTGTCTTCTTCTCCTGGATTGCTCAGTCTTGGTCCAAGAAATGCTTCTGGTGTGGCTTCTACTTCTTTAGTTTATCTTATAATTGTCAATGTTGTGTATCAGGAAGTTCTAAAAGTCATACATAATTCTTCTTTTGCACCAGCTTTATAAGTTGATCATCTGTCTCCTACTCTTCAATTTGCAGGTAATGTTATTCTTTCTCATGCTCAGTCTCATTCTAAACCATTGCCTATTACTAGTTGGATTGTTTACACTGGTGCCACTAATCACATGAGCTCTCATATATCTCTTTTTACTTCCTTGCATAATCTGATTGTTCCCGTTAAAATCACCTTGCCTGATGGTTCTTATAAGTTTGTGCATCATGTTGGTTCTATTTCTTTGAATGCACTAATTGTCTTGTTAGACGTTCTATATGTTCTAGATTTTAGAAATAACCTTCTCTCAGTCGTAAGCTTGCACAACAATCTCAGTTTACTGTGATTTTTTATGCTTATTCTTGCAAATTTCAGGACCTTACCAGTAAGGAAATCAAAGGCATTGCAGCTAGAATTTTCGACCTCTGTATCTTTTCTTCTATTTCAAGTCATGTATCTTCTAATTCCAATTTGTGTTCTGCTAATAATGTTGTAACCAACACTAGCTTGTCTCTTTTACATGCTAGATTAGGTCATGCTTCCTTGAGTAAGCTTCAACATCTTGATTTCGTTTCTCATGTAAATAAGGATTGTGATCCCGATTGTCAGATTTGTATTTTTGCAAAGCATAACAAAGATCCCTTTCCTATTTCCAATTATTATCAATTAAACAAGATTTTTAGCTATGTTCTTACTCTTTCTTTCTTTCTTTCTTTCTTTCTTTCTTTCTTTCTTTCTTTCTTTCTTTCTTTCTTTCTTTCTTTCTTTCTTTCTTTGCTTTTAGCTTCAACGGAAAGTTTGAAAAGAACATGTCGGGCCAAGTTTGGTGAAAGCTAACACCCTTTCTCTATTGCTAGTTCTACTTTTTGATCTTGTGTATATTGATTCGTGGGGTAAATATAAGACTACAACATTAACTGGTGCTTATTATTTTCTCACTATTCTTGATGATAACACTAGGATCACATGGACTCATATGATACATTACAAAACACAAGTCTATATTGTAATTTCCAATTTTTAGCCTATGTTCAAAACAAGTTCAATGTTTCTATTAGAACCATCAGGAGTGATAATGGGACAATGGGATAAAGATAGTGCAGGAAGGTTGTTCTACTTTATTTTCTTCTAAGGGCATTATACATTAAAGAAGTATTCCTGGAAACCCACAACAAAATGGTAGGGTAGAATGAAAGCATAGGCATTTTTTTGCTTGAGACTACTAAAACTCTAAAATTTTAGACTAACCTACCATCTAATTTTTGGGGTGAATGTATTCTTACTGCCACATACTTAATAAATATTATACCTGCAAAGTTCCTAAATTAGGATACTCCTTATGAAAGGTTGTTCAAAAGAAAATCCTCTTATGATCATTTGAGAGTCTTGGGTTGTTTGTGTTACCCTCTTATCTCTCCTAAGGATAAATTTTCTCCCAAATCTCAAAAGTGTGTCCTCTTATCTCCCTGCTCAGAAAGGTCACAAATTATACTCATTAGAAACTCACAAAGTTCTATTGAGTAGAGATGTTCATTTCATAGAGAATGTTTTCCATTTCAACAGACTGATACTTCCAAACAACCTCATTCTCTTCTAGTTTTTGCTCCTGCACAATTCGTTTCACATGTCTTTGAGCAGTTTTCTTCACCTTCTTCTACTATACCTCAACCACTTTCTCCTGCTAATACTCCCTCTTCTTCTCCATCACATATTTCTCCTATTGTTTCTTTCTCACCAAATGCATCAACTTCCTCTTTTCCTACCTCTTCTGCTTCTCCTTATTCTTCTCCTTCTACATTAACACCATCACCACAACCACCTCCTAGAACATCTTTTAGACAAATTAATCTTCCACCAAAATACAATGATTATGTTCTTCCTTCTAATGTTTTCAAACATTCCCATACTTCAGATTCTTCTGCTTCATTCAATGTTTACTCAGAGCCAACTCTATCTTTCTTGGATCCTTCATACTTGCATAGTCTCTCAAATGTTTTATCATCTCTTGAGCCATATTCTTACTCTCAAGATAAGACATTTCCTAAATGGAGAGATGCAATGAATACAGAGTTAGAAGCTCTTCAACATAATCAAACCTGGGATTTGGTTCCTTTACCTGATGTTGTTGTTCATATTGGTTCAAAATAGGTTTATAAAACAAAGTTTAGACCTGATGGCACAATTGAGAGGTGCAAGGCTAGGTTGGTGGCCAGAGGTGCTAAGCAAAGTGAGGGCAAGGATTTTCAACACACTTTTAGTCCAGTTGCCAAATTCACAACTATTAGGGTTCTTATTGCATGCAGCTAAAGGATGGGATATACAACAATTGGACATTATTAATGCATTTTTGCATGGTTTTCTTGAGTAAGATGTATACATGAAACCGCCTCCAGGTTATGATAAGGCAAAAGGTTTGGTTTGCAAGCTAAAAAGATCTCTCTATGGGTTGCTGAGGCAAGCCTCAAGGAAATGGAACATTGAGCTCAATACGTTTCTACTCAATTCTGGATTCAAACAGTCAACTCAAGATTATTCCCTCTTCATTAAGCAGCAAGGTGATTCTTTTTTAGTTGTTGTGGCTTATGTAGATGATTTACTAATTACTAAGAATGACTCTACTCTTATATCAAAGTTGAAATCGGCTTTGCTTTCTGCCTTTACAATCAAGGATTTGRGTTCTTTAACTCAATTCTTKGGGGATAGAAGTGACTAAAAACTCTACTGGTATTATGCTAAACCAAAAACTCAATTATACAGATGRTGAGCTTCTTTCGGAACCTGAAGCTTTCAAAACGATTGTGGGAAAGCTCTTGTATCTAAATCTTACAAGGCTTGATATTTCTTATGTTACTCAACAACTAAGTTAATTATTTTATCTCTCCTAGAACCACTCTTTTTTCARCAGCAGTCCATGTCCTCAAAAATCTCAATGATGCATTGCATTTGGGTCTATTCTATCCTACCACTAATTCCTTTGAGGTCACAGGTTACAGTGATATAGAGTGGGGATCTTGTGACTTCTCTAGTAGATCTCTTAGTGGATATTGTATTTTTCTTGGCTAATATTTGATTTCCTGGAAAACTAAGAAGCAAAAAGTGATATCTAAAAGTGGCACAAAAGCTGAATATAGAAGTACGAGTCAAACAACTAGTGAATTCACATGGATTGCAGGTCTTCTTTCTGATCTTGGTATTAATGTGTCTCAACCAATCACTTTGCTCTGTGACAACATAGCAGCTCAACACATAGCARAAAATCCATGTTATCATGAGAGAATCAAACACTTTACTAAAAAGAACACCAAAATAGATGTTCATTATGTTAGGGAAAATGTTCAAACTGGTTTCCTGAAGACTGCTCATGTAAAATCTTCTCTCATGCTTGCTGACATTCTCACAAAGGCTCTTGGGACTGATCAGCATAGGTTCTTAAGATCCAAGCTTAACCTTCTGGCTCAACCACCTGTTCAAGGGTGGTCTTCTCTTCCTTCTTCACATACCCCAAGTCCAGCTTGAAGGGGGGCTGTTAGGAGTATACATGTATTATCGTGTAATTATTAGTTGCTAATTTACTTGTAACTACCTATATATAACAACCTTCTGTTATGTTGGTTATTCCATATTAGGTTCTGTTATACTTAGCCTTCGTATAAATACTTATATGCTATTCTACAATAATGAGAATCCATTTTACATTTCTTATTCCACAAGAATTCTCTCTCTCCATTTCACACCACATGGTGCTACTGTACTCTCTTTGAGAATGACACATTGTACTCGTCAAAAAAGAGAATGACACATTGTACCAGTTTATCATTATCCATTATAATAAAATTAGAAATATATTCCTTAAAAAAATTAGAAATTTATATTAAAATTATAGCAGTTTTCCTTTGGTTTTAAAAATCAACAAATTCAACTCTTTACATGCAATTGAGGGTCATTTAGGCTTATTACATGATAGTTATTTATATACCATTCTTGTTAACTTTTTTCTGTATTAGTCATATATAAAATACAAAAGTTTCCTTACACATATTAAATTGTAATTTTTTACCATAATATTTAGAGCACTTGTGAATAAATTTAGTAAATATCATACATTACATGGGTCTAGAACTATTAGTATCCACTTATACAATATAATGCAAACTTTCCCCACAAATATATTTATGTTGCATTGCTAAGTTTATTCCACTATTTTAGAGTTTTTAATGAATAAATTTATATAAATTCTGGTATTGTTAATTGTACAGATACTAAAATCTAGTAATACTAAACAACTTTTAGCAAGAGGAATTAATGAAACATAAATAGGAATTAGAAAAAGTGGTTTGAACTTTCTATTTGTTAGTTTTCAAAATCAATTATACATGTCAAGAGCTACTCTAAAGAATTTTTTAATCTCTTTTATGATATGTTCACAATTATATAGAAAATAAAACCACAAAAAAAAAACCAAAAAAGCAATGAGACAGCCCTAAGCTGTCTTCAAAAAACTAATTAAAGTGTTATTAGTGACTCACGGGTTTGTGTGATGAGTTGAGTATGCGCTCCATGCTTCTTTTGTTCTATGAGTTGCTTGGCTTTCGGGATTTTGGTATGTCTGTAGGATCACACAGCACCACAGATAGTTATAAATTTGAAAATTTGGTCACAAACTCAACAAATTTTGGGCCGGAATAATGAAACAAACATCAACTATTAGTCGTATGCTATGAGGGTAGTACCACCTTGATAGACGGGTTGCACAACATAACATAATGAGGTCGAATGGTGAAGGAATTCGGCCAAATATAAAACATTTCTCCTTTTATGGTTTTCGATTACATAGGTCCTTCAAATAATTTCTTTTGGGATATTTCCCCCCATACTAAGCCTGAACGTTTTTTTTTTAGCCTATATAATCATATACGCTCCGTGTTTGTAGAAACGCTCATATACCCTCAGCTAGAAAAAAATAGGTAGCCTAAATAATCTCCCGCTGCTTACTCTAAATAGACACCGGAATAACTAACACCGTTAGTCTTTTTCTCTTTTCTTTAGCTTCTAATTCATTTGATTAACGGCCTATCCTTCTTTCATTGCCCTTCTATCTCCTTTCTTGCTTCCTACCTCCATTACATCGAACATTAATTCAATAAAAAGTAGAAAATTTCCAGAAATGCAATCAATTTTTCCTTTCCTTCTAAAATCCAAAAAAATGTTATTTCAAATTTCAAGAAATGCAAGTAACTCCTTCTTTTCCCCCTCCCGCCGCTTTTAAAAATATTCAATCAAAATTCCAATCCTCATGCTATAATCACATATCAATTAGAACCCAGAAAATTCCAAAAAACATAAAAATTAGAGCAATTGGCCAAGCAGTGAAGCAATTCGCGACAGTGAAGCAACATAGTGAAGTCCGGCGAGAAGGCAAATGGCGACAACAACAATTCGCGACAGTGAAGCAATTCGCAACGGAGAAGTTGTTGTTGTTGGTGTTGGACCAGAGAGGGGTGACGGAAGGAGGGAGGAGGAGCCATGGGAGCTGAGGTGGGAGGGTGTGAGGTGGGGTCGGAGGGAGGGMGATCCGCCATTGGAGGCAGACTGCGCGGAGGCGGATGTAGTCGGAGTAGATTGTCACGGTTTCGCCGATTTTGAGGAGGATGTCGTCTGGGATTTCGGACCACTTCACTTCTGGGGTTAATGTTGTTGGGTGTTGATCTTCGTCTGCCATGGAAATGGAAGTTTGGTGGTGATGAGGTTGAAGATGATGGTGATGGTGGTGGTGGTTGACGAACGCAGCCTAGCGGATGAGTGAGTAAATCAGAAGTTGGTGCGAAATCGAGGCAGAATGAATGGACGCATGTGACCTGGGAAATTGTATGCTCGCCATGGAAAAAACAAGGGTTTAAGCGATTGAATTTGAAGGCGAAGTTGGTCAGTTTAGTCCTTGCTCTGCAACTCTTAGATAATGATAGGGTGGTGGGGTTTGGGGTGGAGATGTTGGTGAGGAAGATGATGATGGGGTGGTGGCATTTGAGATCGAAAGATGATGTTACTTTGTTGTTCGTTTATTATTCGAATGATAGTATTGTTTTGGATCTGATTGTGTGATGAAGGTTGAAGAATGGAGGAGAGAGATGAGATTATGGGTTAATTAGGTTGAATTAGAGGTTAATTAGAAAAAATCCTAACGGTGTTAACTATTTAACGGTTTTTTGCCTCATTAAGGGTATTTGGGCTATTTTTACTAATGTGAGGGGTATATGAGTTGTTTCTAAAAACACGGGGGTATATGGGTTATTAGGCTTAAACTCGGGGGTATATGGGGAAAAATCCCATATTTTTTTTACAAATTTAGATAAAGTGTTTTGTCACTGACTTCATTTATCTCTATTATGTAAGGGAAGGGGGGAGGTTGCAGTGATGTCCCCTAAAATTACCACCCTACCCCCTCCTTAAAAATCAACAATCAATCAATACAAGAATATTTCATGGGATTTCAAATTAACTATCTAAAAAATCAACAACTAAAATAACAACTAACAACTTACTATGTATAATATTAAGCAAGTGAATAATGTAACTATTTTTAAATATTGAAATTAAAATTGGCATTTAAAACACTTTGATGACAAAATAAGAAACTTGAATTGCAGTATAAATAATAAATAAATAAAGAAATAAATAAACTTGGGATTAACTTACTAATTTATTTATTAGTAAGTACTAAATAGTAAAAAAAAAATTATAGTCAACCACTCAGTAACCAAATACTTTTCATATTATTATTCACTATTAAGTTAAATTTTAAAAGGTCAAGCATGCATCACGTGTTAAAAAATACTAGTGCTACGTAATGCAACCGACTATCAATATAGTGCTAACCTATGCAACCAATTGAATTCATGCACTTGGGCCTATGTTGGTGCTATTGGTTATATATTCCGGATATGGAATTCCTTCTAAAAATCAAGGTCGCATTAATATTAGAAATTTACTATATATTTTTTTTACATGGTAAAGCTAACGAATGGACTCAACACAGATTTTATCTCAGAAACTGTGCAGAGGGGGCAGGGGGATAAATCTCCAATGAAACGTCGGGGCCCTCGGGGGGTGAGACTCGACCCCGGGGAACGGCGCTGGGAGAGGGCGAAGAGTGCCACTGCGTAGCATGGAAAATTCCTAGTAAATCCAGTGGATTGACAAAAATTGTTAATCTAATGGTATTTTGGTTAATAAAAACAAAAAAAGAAAAAAATGGCAAAAGTGTATATATATATATATATATACTTATACACATCTAGATGTGTATAAGAGACAGGTGTGTGTGTGTGTGTGTGTGTGTGTGTGTGTGTGTGTGTGTGTGTGTGTGTATATACACCATGACATAATGTTGATAACTTATTTCCGCACTCCACTCACAAATCCGCACTCTAATTTAGCGACTGCTTTGATGCTCGCAAAAAATTTTTAGCGATCGAAAAATGGATAGCTAAATTGAAATGTTGTTTTGTTTGTAGAGAACAGAAATTAGTGGCCCATAATGTTATACAAAAGTTAAACTTTGTTGAAACTCTTCTTGGTTTAACTTAGACGTACTCTTCATTAATGTTGGCTTGGGTTCCTTGTGTTTTGAATAATGACAAACACTGAAATTGAAAACATGTGTTTTGCAAGTGAAAAAACAGTTGGTTGGAATCTACTGAGTTTAAAAGTGTTTCCCGTGGAAAAGTTTTATACTTAGATTTATCTTAGTGTATCTAACTTGTCTTAGTGGAGGGGATATTATTGCTTTGACATGTATATCACTGGCTGAGAATATGTGTTTTGCAAGTGAAAAAACAGTTGGTTGGAATCTGTCTCTTATACACATCTAGATGTGTATAAGAGACAGATATATATATATAGACATAATGTTGATAACTTATTTCCGCACTCCACTCACAAATCCGCACTCTAATTTAGCGACTGCTTTGATGCTCGCAAAAAATTTTTAGCGATCGAAAAATGGATAGCTAAATTGAAATGTTGTTTTGTTTGTAGAGAACAGAAATTAGTGGCCCATAATGTTATACAAAAGTTAAACTTTGTTGAAACTCTTCTTGGTTTAACTTAGACGTACTCTTCATTAATGTTGGCTTGGGTTCCTTGTGTTTTGAATAATGACAAACACTGAAATTGAAAACATGTGTTTTGCAAGTGAAAAAACAGTTGGTTGGAATCTACTGAGTTTAAAAGTGTTTCCCGTGGAAAAGTTTTATACTTAGATTTATCTTAGTGTATCTAACTTGTCTTAGTGGAGGGGATATTATTGCTTTGACATGTATATCACTGGCTGAGAATATGTGTTTTGTAAGTGAAAAAACAGTTGGTTGGAATCTACTGAGTTTAAAAGTGTTTCCCGTGGAAAAGTTTTATATTTAGATTTATCTTAGTGTATCTAACTTGTCTTAGTGGAGGGGATATTATTGCTTTGACATGTATATCACTGGCTGAGAATATGTGTTTTGTAAGTGAAAAAACAGTTGGTTGGAATCTACTGAGTTTAAAAGTGTTTCCCGTGGAAAAGTTTTATATTTAGATTTATCTTAGTGTATCTAACTTGTCTTAGTGGAGGGGATATTATTGCTTTGACATGTATATCACTGGCTGAGAATATGTGTTTTGCAAGTGAAAAAATAGTTGGTTGGAATCTACTGAGTTTAAAAGCTTTCCCCTTGGACAAGTTTTATACTTAGATTTATCTTAGTGTATCTAACTTGTCTTAGTGCATGGAATATTATTGCTTTGACATGCGTATCACTGGTTGGGAATCAGTTGATTTGTTCCCTGACTGTAGTGGAAAATGGTCAAAATTGTTTTGTTATACTCTAACCATGTTACATGTGTAGTAAATAAATGATTCCAAGACTTGAAACAAGAAGGTCTTCCAAAGAAGATTCAAAAAAGAAGTTGAAGAACATTGATCAAATAAAAAGAGGCTTCAAGACTTGAAGAATATGAAGATAGGATATAGGTTTTATTTTGAGAACTATCTTAAGTCTTCAAATTAAATAATGTGTTTGTGTGTGTGTGTGTGAACTTGGGTTTTGGCACAATAAGTTTTAAGTGTGATAAAGTAGTATTCTAATTATTGGAACCAATTAGTACAATATTCATAACCTGCTACTCAGGGTAACAAGTCAAGGAATCAGTTACAATGACTGCTCAGGGTAAGATGTTGATGAACCAATTATATACACTGATGAGGTAATGTTGATGGGTTTAGTAAATATATTTTTGCAAATATTAGATTTTGAAAATAATAGCAGTTATGAATAATTAAGGTCAATATATAAGGTTTCTAAAAACTTAAGAGTATTTATTTTATTAAGGATTATATCTTTGATTGAATTGGAATAAAATAAATACTTTCCTAAAATCACAATTTACCTATTCTCCAAGGATTTGTGATTTTATGAAACAAGCTAGGTTTTCGACATGCGTTGACTATATACACTGAACTTAATACTCTCATTACCTTAAGTCCCTGAATACATAATATTATCACACTTTATTCAAAAGTCATTACTTGAGAAAATACACACAAACACTTAGATCGAGAAAATTTCCCTTACATACTTTATTTAAAAGTGAGGAAAAGAGTGAAACTGAATTGAAAACATCTTCAATAGAAGGGTTGAAGATTGGTGAGTGTTTATGAGGTCAATCACASAAACTTGCAGGGGCACGTGAGAGTGAGCTCCCTTGGATCGGAGTAGAGTGTAGGGTGAACTAGTTCCCGGAGTAGGAAAAGAGTTGGGGTCTGTTCTTAGTTTTTTTGGAGTAGATTAATAAGATACATAGAGTAGGTACACGTAGGCCATAGGTACGTCAACCCTCGTTAAATCTGATGTTCTCGCTTCTATAATTTTGTCTCTTGTTTCACCTGCCAGGAATCCGACTAATTGGTTCCTCCTTAAGATTGAAAGAATTTTAATTGATGATTTTTACCCCTAAGTACTCAATTTACTTTCACCCTCCCCTCCCCCACACTCTTGAGTACATTAAAACCTTCAACTAATATTTTAAAAAGTTCAGTATTTGTTAAGAAAATTTTATTGAGTTTAATGACTGTCTAAACTAGATAAAAAAAATGTGAAAACAAATGAATTGATTAACCAAAGTTTAACTTTTGTTTAACATTGCGTCATGAAAAAAGATTAATATAAAGTATTGAAGCATATATAATTGCATCATGTCAAATTAAAATTTAGGTGGTGGTATCATGTGGTAAAGTTAACTTCATAGGAGAGAGATGTTAGAGAGAGAGATGTTAGAGAGAGAAACAGAGAGAGAGAGAGTGTCTTCTTGCAGGTAGTAGATGAGGTTCCTTCGGCTGCGACTACTCCGAGCAACCAGCAACACCACCAGGTAAGCACGGTGTTTCCGCGATCCTACGCCGACGCTGCAGCCAATGCCCCTTTTACTCCCCCTTTCCCACCTACTGCAGGTGTTACCCCACCACTTTCCGCTTCTAACCCAACTCCTTCCATTACACCTCAACCCACCTCACCTCAAACCACCCTGCCTGACAATTCACAACTTTCCACCACCCTAGACTGCCTCACCATCTCTGTCCCACCTGCCCTTCTCCATTCCGTTACTGCAAAATGGGTAGATTCCCTCATTCTTAAGGTGGTTGGAGGATCCTTTGCTTTTGACTACCTATCCTCTCGAATCACTAATTTATGGAATCTTAAGGCCTCCCCAAAGCTGTGCGCACTTGGTAAGGGATTTTATGTCTTTACTCCGGAATCTCCAGTAATTAAGGAGCGAGCTTTAGGTGGCCCTTGGTTTGTCAATGGAAAATTCCTCTCAGTGCAAAGCTGGTCACCGGGGTTTAGGCCGTCCAAAGCGTGCATCTCCTTTTACCCTCTTTGGGTATCCTTGCCGGAACTCCCTGTTGAGTTTCATAATCTGGAATTATTGCGTCTAATTGGTAGCCATCTGGGTATCGTCACGGCGGATCTCAGGGCTGGTGGTAGGGACCAGATGCGCTTTGCCCGGCTAAAGGTGCTTGTTGATTTGGCAAAACCATTGGTTCGTCGGGTGAATTTTGGGTCATTTGAACAGTCCCTCATATGGGAAGAGGTGCCCAAGTGGTGCACTACATGTCAAATCATCGGTCATGTGTGTGCCACCGGTAAACCAAACCGAGAGGCGGTGGAGAAGTCTGTGGAACCTCCTAAATCGTTGGTGGTTTCACCAACGGAGACTACACTTTCAACAACACAACCAAGTTCTTTGGAACCACCTCAACCATGGATCACTGTGGCTTCCTCAAGGAAACAAAGACAAAATCAAGCTAAGAAACAGAAGAGGAAAGCAAAGAAGCTCTCAAATGTAGCCAAGCCTGGCCCTGTTTGGCTACCAGTTGCAGGAAAGCAGCCACCACCTACGGTGGATGAACTTCCAGGAAAACAAAGTACGGATGTTATCTTGCATAGTGAGCGGGAAGGTGAAAATTTGAATGGCCTCACGTGTGAGGCACCTGCCATGGAGCTCATGTGTATGTCACATGGGAGTTTTGTCTCCTTGAAGGAATCTGAGCTCATGTGTGAGGCACGTGGGTTAATAAACAATTGTGGGTTTCCTTCTTTGGATAATGCATATGTTTGTGATAAGGATTGTGTGGTCCAGACAAATCCTTCCAGAGATTTCCTAGCTGACCTGGCAGCTCCCTCTAACCCCTCAACTCTTCCCTTACCCTACCACTTACCCTACCACTTCAAACTTCCACTTCAACTTAAACTTCTTTTCATCCCAGAAGACCATGGATTACGGTTACTCCTCTCCAGATTCACCACCTCGAACACCATCCACACCATCTCCACCAGACTCACCACCACCGGATCACCCAGCTCTCTACAAACGTCCTCCCATCTCCCCAGACAGAACTTGCTCGATCAAGCACCCCATTCCAGCACCACCAATCCTAACTTGCAATGCGAGACCAATATGGACTCATATAGAGGTCGACCCGATGCAGTGGGTGTTCTATGCTCAGRCAKCAAMCGGAAGATTGTTGGTTCCAAAGAAGCTGATAAGAAGGTTCATGCTCAACCCTCAGAGGGTCGATCTACCTTATGTGGATCTGGTGATGACTCAGGATGGAGAATCCTTCATCCCCGCTCATATCCCGAACCTCGACGATCTGCGATGCTCCTTTCCAATAGCGGCAACACATTTCGAGATATGGCTCAAGAGTGTACCAGACAGAGACGAGACAGTGCATGTGGACGACGATATATTATTCTTACTGGATCCTCAGCCGATATTGCCTCAATCGAGGCAAATCTATCAGTTGACCTCAGATGCTACAGTGATAGAAGCCAGCAGCTTCTCGAATGCATTCAACTTGTACAGAACTGTGGCACACACCAACAGGATAATGTTGCACATGGATCCATCCAAGAAGAAGGAAGGGTTGATGGTGTCAACAGTTACTATAGCACCGGTGATCTGTCTGCCACCCCAGAAGAAGAAGAAATGGAAGAGGGTGAAATCCCTGCTAGACAGAGAGATTCAAGGGAATCTGGAAATCCAACCCTTACCTGCTGATATGTATATTGTTGCATGGAATGCCAGGGGCATTGCTCGCCCAAGCTTCAAAAGACATGTGTTGCACATTATTGAACATCACAACCCTGGGATGCTCTTGATTACTGAAACCAGAACTTCTGCCCTTCATACAAAGGCTATCTGTGAAGGACTTCCGTTTGATCARTGGGATTTCGCGGAACCAGTGGGTTTTTCTGGTGGTGTACTGCTGCTGTGGGATTCTGCTAGAGTGAGTTTTACTCCAATTGGCAAGGATCTACACTCGTTGCATGGAGTAGTCCAGGTAAAGGATTCTGCATCCACCTTTGTTTTTCCTGGCATTTATGCAAGTACTAAATTACGTAGAAGGAAAATTACTTGGTCTGAATTAGTTGACATGTCTGTAGATATAGATGTTCCTTGGATTGTAATTGGTGATTTTAATGAGGTGCGTAAYCAATCTGAAAAGTTGGGAGGGAGGCCTGTGGTGATGAGTAGATGTAATGCCTTTAATTCTTGTATCTCAAGATCAGGTCTCATTGATTTAGGTAGTACTGGGTTGCGTTTCACTTGGACAAACAAGTCTAAAAGGAGACCTATCCAATGCAAACTGGATAGGGCCCTAGTCAATGGTAAATGGTTGGAGACTTGGCCTCACTCACATGTGATAAATCTTCYTARGCACTCTTCGGATCATGCACCAGTTCTACTCTCCACTCAAAGTCCTAACAATCCTACTATTTTTTCCATTAAACCTTTTAGGCTGGAACCCTCTTGGTATTGTGAACCTAGTTTTATACCATTGCTTGCTCATACTTGGTCTACCACTACTGCACCACTACACCAAAAACTAGACCTGCTTTCTAGTGTCATCAAGGACTGGAGTCAGACCAACTGTGTAAATTGTTTCCATCAGAAAAAGAGGTTGCAGGCTAGAATCCGTGGCATTCAGTTAGCCCTTGAGTCCAGACCAAATAGCTCATATCTTTGGGACCTTGAAGGCTGTCTGAGTCAGGAACTTGATGCTGTACTAGAAAAGGAGGAGTTATACTAGAAGGTAAGAGCTAGGGAAAATTGGCTTGTAGGTGGTGATAGGAATTCTAGTTTTTTCCACCAGTCAGTTAAAATCAAAAGGAAAAGGAATAGGATCTTGTCCCTGGTAAATGATGTAGGGGGTGAAATTAATCATCCTCTGGCATTGAGAAACCATATCCAAGAGTTCTTCCAGTCACTGCTTACCACTGATAGGATTAGGGTCTCCCTTCTTAGTCCTCAGTTTGGCTCCACAAGCTTGACCTACAAGCCAAATGTGTCTGAGGTCAGGAAAACTATGTTCAGCATGGGGGCTATGAAGGCTCCTGGGGTGGATGGTTACCATCCAATGTTTTTCCAAAAACATTGGTCTGAGATAGGGACAGAGGTCACTCAATATATTTCTGATATCCTTGAGGAAGGCCGAATTCCTGAGGCCCTAAATAGGACTTACATTAGCTTGATTCCTAAGGTAGATAACCCTGAGTCTATCAAACAGTTTAGGCCTATTAGTCTGTGCAACACTACCTATAAAATTCTTACAAAAGTTTTGGTTCAGAGACTAAGACCACTTCTACCTGACCTAGTTTCCCCTAACCAGAGTAGTTTCATTCCAGGTAGAGGTACTGACCTAAACTACCTAGTGGCCACTGAGATCCTACACTCTATGAGGAATAGAAAAGGGAGAAAGGGTTGGATGGCTTTGAGCATTGACCTGGAGAAAGCTTATGATAGATTAGAATGGGACTTTGTTTTTGAGACACTGGTTAGGAAGGGCCTGGACAAACACTCTTGCAATCTAATTATGAGCTGTGTATCCTCTGTGTCCTCCTCTGTACWGGTGAATGGCACCCCTACCCCCTTTTTTAACCCCTCTAGAGGTTTGAGGCAAGGAGACCCCCTTTCCCCCTACCTATTCATTCTTTGCATGGACCACTTGTCTGATCTGATTTCTCAAGCTTGTGCCAGTGGCTCCTAGGTCCCCTTCACCATGACTAGGAATAACTATGCTCTRTCTCACCTCCTTTTTGCTGATGATATTCTCCTCTTTGGTGAAGCTTCTATGGCCACCTGCTCTTCAATCCTTAATACTTTGGGAGCTTTTGCCTCTGCTTCTGGCCTTAGAGTTAACACCTCTAAGAGCAAGGTTTACTTCTCTAAGAACACTGATCTGGCTAGGGCTGATGGTATTTCTGAGTCTTTGGGCATGCCTATCCATAAGGAYCTAGGTATCTATCTAGGGTTTCCTCTGACTGATAGAAGACCCACTAGAAACCARGTCCTTTATCTTCTCCAGAGAGTTAACTCAAAGCTTTCCTCCTGRAAAACTAAATTCTTAAACAARGCTGGGAGAACTACTTTAATCAACTCTGTCCTTCACTCAATTCCTCTATATTCTATGCAATGCATAAAGCTACCTTCTTCCATTCTGACTGACCTGGAGAAAACAGTTAGGCATTTCTTCTGGGGCAATTCCCCAAACCACAAAGGTTTTCCTGTTATTTCTTGGGATAAAATCACTGGGCCCAAAAGTTTGGGGGGTCTAGGGATTAAGGATCTTTCCATCCTAAATGACATAGCTTTGACAAAACTTGCCTGGAGACTTCACTCAAAAAATACCATAGCTTCTTCCATTGTTCATGCCAAGTATGTGGCCAATAAGCAGATCCTAACTCCTTTTCATAGAGGTTCCCATATCTGGCAGAATATAGGGAGAACTTGGACCACCTTCGAAAAGTCATGTGGTTGGGTAGTAGGGATTGGGAGCAACATTAGCTTCTGGGAGGATGTTTGGACCCCTTTTGGAAAGCTTAGGAGTCAAGTACAAGGCCCCATGACACCTGAGGAGTCTACTAGGGTTGTTAGCAGTGTGTTAATTGGAGGGGTTTGGAATCTAGATCTCCTAACAATTGGGCTTCCTCCACAAATCTGTCTTTGGATTGTAAAYTCTCTTCCTAGCTTGGGGCATGAYAGATTAGTATGTTGGACAGCTTCAGGYAATTATTTTGAMTCYTCAGCTCTATACCAGGCCTGTTGGTTAGAGAAACACCCAAACCCACCTAMTGATACTTTCTGGAATCTCCCCTGGAATACTGTATGCCCTCCAAAGATACAGCTCTTCCTTTGGCAATGCCTCTGGAACTCCCTACCTACTAGACAGGTCCTATCCTATAGAGGGATYATAACCAACCCCTCATGCCCCTTTTGTCCTGGTCAAAATGAGACTGTGTTACATATACTCAGAGACTGTCATAGAGCACAACAGGTTTGGAATATKGTGGTTCTAGGAGGCATAGACAGGACTTTAGACCTCAAGAGGTGGATCACTGAGAATCTAGACTCTAAYTCTAGTATGCATCAAGTTCCTTGGCCCACACTGTTCAGTTGTATACTTTGGAGACTATGGATTAGGAGAAACCATTGGGTGTTTAACCACAAAGATCTCCCCATCCAACCCTTCTGGACACAGACCTTATTCTTAGCCAAAGAGTATAGTCAACCAAAACTTCCTCCACAAACCAGCTCACAAACTGACCAGTTCACTATGAATCCCACAAACACTAACCTTGTCATTCTGGTGGATGTTTCCTTCAATAGAGACCTCTGCCTGGGAGGATTTGGAATATTGTGTTGTGATCTTGCAGGGAATTGGTTGACAGGTATATGTGGCTGTTTCAAAGCCCCTGATAGTACAATGGGGGAATTAGTGGCCATTTCTTGGGCACTGAGATGGATCATCAAGTAAAGATGGGAAAATTGTAGCATCTTGACTGACTCTCAGGTGGCTGTGGATCATTTGAGTTCAATGGCCAAATATACTGACAGATATGTGAACATGGCAACTGTGTGCAGGGGCCTAATGCAAGATGTGCAGGGGCTGGCCATTCAAAAAGCAACAAGGAGGCAGGTGGCAGCAGCTGATCATATTGCAAGACTCATGTTGAAGAATCACCCAGATTTAGACAAGTTTTTGTGCATCACTCCTACTTCAGAAGTCAATCTTTTGTATATGGCTATGAATGATATTTGTAAGGATTATGGAACTCTAATATCCTTAGGGTACTTAGAGCAAGTGAGAGACTTGCTGGACTGCTCAAACTCTAACCCATCTTTTGGCTAGTGTGTATGGTTTGTGACTTGCCTATTTATTAGGCTTTTAATTTAATTGCCCCATTGACTCAAAAAAAAAAGTTAACTTCATAGTGGTACCATATAGAAAATTCCCCAAACATGTATATCTCATTGTTTTTTAGGAATACATGATAGATACTTTGTACCTTTGCATCTGTTGAACTGCTTTCTTTTGAAGTTCTTTTCCTGAAAATTTGAAAACACCATCAAAGAGTCAAAACATGTTGCAGGACATATTAGCATATTTGTATACGTTAATAGTCTAATATGATGTCTTTGACGAATTATATATATATATATATATATATATATATATATATATATATATATATATATATATATATATATATATATATATATATATATAAAATACAGTGGCGGACCTATACACGGATCTGGTGGATCACATGTACCACCAGGCGGCCCAAAAAATTGGTATTTTTTTAATTAAAAACTCTAGTAAACAAAGTATAAAACAAAGTGAGCATAAATAATAACACATGTTGTTGTCTAGATCAGTGGTCAAAGGATTTTGCTAGTTTTCTACAATCCTCATTAGGTCGCATGTTCGATTCCTATCCCCCACTTTTTTGTTTTTTTTCACAACTTTTGACTTAACCCAATTACACTTCAGTTTTAGTATTCCCATATTCCCAATTACACTTCCAAACTTCCATTTTCAATTTCATCTCAAATCTCAAACCCTAACTCAACAATCATCAACCTCAGCCACTCCCTCCGACCTCTCACCTCCGCCGTGGTACTTCGTCGCCGCTCCTCTCTACGTTGCTGCTTCGTCTCTCTTCTCTGGGCTCTGGCGCTGCCTCCGCCACTTCGTCATCTCTCCTCTCTGGGCTACGTCGTTGCTGCTCTAGCCTGGCCTCTTAGCTCTGCCGCCTCTGCTTGTTATCATCGTCTGCTACTCTRCTTCGTGAGTATTTTATTATTCATTTTTCATTATTCATTATTCTGATTCATTATTGACTCATATTTTCTATTTTAATTTCATTAATCATTATTCATTATTGATTTATTGATATCTTAAAATGTTGGTAGTTTGTTGCATTGTTTGTTAATTGTTGTGATTTATTCTGATTTATTTTCCTGATTTTTTTGATTAGATGTATTCTGTTTTTTATTCTGATTTAGTGATTATTGATATAATGATATATATTTTGTAAACTTGTGAATTTGTAAATTGTAATTTGATAATTTTAATTGATAAACTGTTTATTATATGTGAGTAATTTGATGGTTTAATATAGATTTGATAATTTTGTTTAGTAAATTTATGAAAGTGTATTAGTTTATTACTTACTCCAAATTAGTAGCTAGTTGGTGTTGATTTACTGTGTTGAATGATTGTTTGATTACTTATTTGGAGAATGATATGTTTATGAATGTTAGCATGCAGTGCCGTCCTGGCCGTTTACGAGGCCCGGTGCGAAATCTTAAATGGGGCCCTATTTTCCGAAACAAAATGATGTTGCATTTCACAAATAATACTACGAAAATGTTTATATTTCATATTAAAAATTTTCACTAAAATTATGAATTACCCCTCCATAACATAAAAATTGCAAAAATAGACTTTTCACATATTTTTAAGGAAAAGATTTAACAATGTAAATGAGCAAATTAGTTCAAAATAATTTTAAAAAATGAAAAATACGATGATAGATTATTTAATTATTTTAAAACTATTTTAAGTTTTTCTCCTTTACTATGTTAAATATATCTAACTCTGTACTAAAATGCATAAAAAGTCAATTATTGCAATTTTTATGTTAAGAGGGAGTACATGCTATTGGAAATATTAAGAATTTTTTTTGGAAATTGTTAAATATGACTCATACAAGTATTGATTAGAAATAAAACAAATATTGATAGAAAGAATTATAGAATTAAAAATAATATCCCTTCAAGAAAAAAGGAAGAAAAATATAAGAGAGAAAAAAAAAGAAGAGAGAAAGAGAGGTGGAATATGGAAAGAAACTAGTACTAGTACTTAATTCGAGATGAATGATCAGTTGGATTTTTTAATTATATTTAAAAATTGTAGTACACTAGTAACAGTAAAGGAATCACACAAGCAGGAAAACAGCTTTCAGAGTAATAGGAAGCATACGTATTAGCAGAGTAGCAGTAATAAAGAACTAAATTAGTTTTTTTTAAGATGGGGCCACAAAAAGGGGCCCGTTGCGGTCGGCCATGTAGCACTTCTATGGGCCGGGCCTGTTAGCATGAAAGATAATCATGAACCGATATCAAAACATGAGAAACTCGTCGAGAATTGTTGTAATAAGATTTAGTCTATTTGTTGTGTAATTAAATATATACTTTATTTGATTCTTTTAATATTTTGAGTATTTTGTAATATTTGGTTAAGAAAATTTTTATTACAAGTTTGTTTATTAATAGACCACCAGGCGAAATTCCTGAGCCGCCAGTATATATATATATATATATATATATATATATATATATAATAATATTATATAATACATATTATATATATACATATATATATATATATACATATTGTTTTGTTTTTTGTTAACAAACCTAAAAGTCTTTATAAATTAAAGGTTTGTTTTGGCAAATTTAAATTTATTTATATAATCAGACATACTTAAAAGATAGTAAATAACTAATTAATAGAATGTTTATTATCCTTAAAAAAAATGTTTTTTTTTTCATCTTTTCAATTCAACCAAACAAAACATAATTGATGCTGTAGTTGACCTTATAAAAATCTCTCATAAAGAGTCAACACATGTACCAAAGAGTAAGAAACCGGAGGAGTAGTGATGTCTAATGTTCTATTCTTCTATTATAGGATACAATTTAGTTTGTACAATCACTTAAGCTCTGTTCCTCACAATAACGTTATTTTTACTCGATCATGTCTCTCCCTAAATCGATTAATTTCTTAAATATGAAAATCTCTGCTCTAACACTTTCAACTTGACATTATTAAGCAATTAACAAGTTACCTGAGTTTTGTTATGCCTTGAGTATTAGGTACATAATCATTCTTTGCTTTGCTTTCCTTGCCTGCCATTGATGTTTTACTGGTACAACAACAAATTCCCATAAATTTTAAGAGTGTTATGTTATTTAAGCAATAATGACCGGTGTATGTATATGCATGTATGTATATATATGTATGTATAAGTCTAAAATATATGTATGTGGCAATATAATAATATTGGAGATACGACCTAATAAGAATATATATAATTTGAAGGTCGAATACTAATAAAAGTTATGGAAATTAAATTATTGCACCAATTTTTTCAAAAAATATAAAAATACTTGATGTAACGTATATCGTAACACGTATACGTATTACGAATATCCTAATAGATTAACAAATGTAGTTCAAAGACTAGTAGTTATTTTAATTTTTAATAATGCATGGTATGAAATACGTAGTAACTAGCGATAGTACGTTAAAAAAATGGTGCAAGTTGATGTCAAAAAAAATAATATAAATATAATGGTACAAGTAGTGGAACTTTGTATGGTACCACTATATGGTTCCAAACTTCCAATAATATATACTTGATGAAGTGAACAAAAATCTAAAATACTTCTTCCATTTTTTTTATACTTGTATACATCATATATAGTTTCCCATACATATAATTCATTATAAGAAACATGTGAATAGTGATATCTTTACAAAAGTCAAACGGACCTAGGCTACATGACATTTGCCACGGGAGAGTGCAAGTCTACATCACAAAATCAAGAAGGTTCCACCTCAATATTGAAGGTTTGAATGCACTCGAGGGGGGGGGGGGGGGGGGGGGGGATGAATTGAGTGTGTAGAAAAATAATCATTTTTTTCTCTCGGTTCAAGGAGGAATTAGCCAGCTGGTTCCCAACAGCGGAAACACTAAGGAGATGTTTATTGCAAGTCCCAATATAAGTCTCAATTGTAGTCTTAATGAAGTCTCACCCATTGATGTGCATAAAAACTTGTAGGAGTCTTAATGTGAGTCTTTGAAAATGAAACTCACATTGAGACTCATGTGGGCCCCACATATTAAATATTTTGATAATTTTATGTTAGTCTTTCAAGATATTTTAATAATTTTATAGATTAAAAAATGTTTGGTGATATTTTAAATGAGTCTGGAATAGTCTTAGGGATAAAGTGTAAAAACTTGTATGAGTCTGAATAGTTAAAAAGTAGGTAAAAGCTGATGTGGTAGAGTCTAAATTGTGTGAGTGAGTCTCTGAGATAAACATGCCCTAAGTAAAAGAATAAAAGAAAAACATTAGATTTAACGAGGTTCAGCCAATTATGGTCTACGTCCTCCTATCCTATGTTTCTTATTGATTTACTTCGAAAAATAAGAACACACGCCAACTGTTTCCTTACACCTAGAACCAGTTCACCCCCACACTCTTTATCGAGTGTGCTCACTCAATGCTCGCACTCGCAATCTTTTGTGCTTAACCTCACAAACAGTCCTCTATTTCCAACCCTTCTATTGAAGACTTTTACATACAAATCACTTATTTTCTCACTTCTTTGAAAATTATGTAAGAGTAACAAATTATGCTATAAGTACTATGTATGTAGGTATGTCTTGATTTAGGACAATTGAATTAAGTGTGTAAAGCTCTTAAAATAATGCTTGAATGATGCTTGGAGAGACGTAAGGTAATAAGGGTAGCAAGGGTACTATATACAAGCTAAGGGCTTTCCAAAAAAAACCTACTCCGTAGTTTCCTGCTAAAATCACAAAAAAAAAAAACAATGAATAATATCTTGGTGATTTTCGAAAAGTAATTATTTATCTCATCTTCAAATATTCATACAATCCGAGATAAAATAATTACTCCTAAGCTTTTTGGAAACCCTAATATACTATCCTTAATACTCATAGTTGCTATTGTTTTCAAATCATGTCTTTGACAAAAAATAGATATGTTTTCAAAGATCGTAGCAACATGACCTCGTCAAGTAACCTGATTCCTTACCCTAATTTCCGGAGTAGTAAGTTATGAATTTTGTACCAGCTAGTTCTAAAATTCAAAACACTAGTACTACGACACACTAAAAACTTACAGTAGCCAAAAAAACAAGTTCATACAAACAAGCACCTTGCATGAAGAACTTAAATATCCTCAAAATAAATTATCAATCCCATCTTCATGTCTTGAAAAGTCGTTTGATTTTGATCAATTATCTTATAATCTCATGTCTTCAAATCTTCTTTGAAAGACCTTCATGCTTCAAGTCTTGGAAATATATCTTTATTGCATATGTATCAAGGCTAATGCATACTAAAGCGATAAGTGATTGTTTTACGGTACAATAAAGGGAACATTTCCTATTGATTCCCAACCAATGAGTAGAAGTATGTCAATCCAACCATTCCCTACGATGAGACAAGTACGTTAAACTCACAAATATAAAGCTAAGGATAAAACTTGTTTAGGGAAACAACACTTAGTTATAGGTTGTTCCAGACCATTCATATTACTCTTGCCTATCTCAATGTTCGTCATCATTCAAAACTAAGGGCCTGTTTACATTAACTGAAATCAACTGAACTGAACTGAACTGAATTGAATACTTTATGAGAGAGAGAAATTGGGTTAAGAACTGAACTGAACTGAATGTAGCTGAACTGAACAAAACTGAACTGAACTGAATTGAAAATAAGCTAATCTAAACAGGCCCTAAGGGTATCAACAAAAAGCATATGGTAATGAGGGGAGTTGCTCCTTAGCCTTGTAATGTAGTCTCAACACTTAAATTATTTCAATGTGAGATTTATCACAACTACTCTCTCTTTATTACTAATGTAGGACAATACATACACTCACAAGTGGGTTGTTTATGGGTTCAACACTCCCCTCATATGTGTGTTGTCTGTACGTAAGTTGACCCAAATCTATAATACATCCAATGTTGGCTTCGATGCCATGTTAAACGGACATATTTTTTTTATAAGAAAAAGTCAAACAATTAGTTTTAAATATCAGTTTTAAGAAAGTAATTAATTAATGTATGACATCTTAATTATTGAAGCTAAGCCTAGTAATGTATCTAGTAGCCATGGAGCTAGTCATACATGATACATGAAAGATGTTTTAGACACTAATGAATCATTATTTGACCATCAACTTAAAATTCTAATTCAAAACACAGCCGTCTTAAAAGTGAAGGGGGGAACAATGTTACCCCCTTTGAATTTCCTATATCAACCTTATAGGCTTATATCAGTGAACACAAAATTAAATTTATTAAAAAACTTACCAAATCAAAGTGTCCAATCAACTCGAACACGTAAGAGATTTATATATACTTATATATTTTTTTTCAAAATTTTAATTTTTATTGAGGGAAAAAGTAAGAGATTAAGTTCTCCGTTCTAGCTCATAATTTCATAATAGCGAGTAATGGGAATTATTGAATTAACAATCAATCATCAATTAACGTTATAACAGTCAACCCAATATGTTGACAACAGCCAAATATGCTAATCTGGCAATAACTATTGACTACATACTAACATCCTTACCAATATTATTGACCATCCATTAACAATAACATTTTTATTTATTAAAAAAACATAAGGATTTATGTGAAACTTATTTTTGCTTATATTGTGAGAAGGAAGACATATAAGTTTACTTATTTCAAATTATTTTGAACTTCTTTTTTATAAATATGTAAAAATAAGATAAATGAAATAAAGCCTGTTATTTACCAAAATACAAAAAATAAAAAAATAAAGCTTGTTTTAGTGTCAAAAGTGCCTATTTCCAGGAACTTAAAGCATTACGGGGCCCTTCGACATCTGCACTGGTTCAGACTAACAAGGATCTGTGGAAGAAGCTTTGGGAGGCTAAAGTCCCGCCGAAGGTTCGAAATTTTGGTTGGAGGATGATTCACAATGGCCTGCCAACACGGACAGCGTTGGAAAGGAGAGGCATTATTAATGATTCGTGTTGTCCAGGTTGTGGTGAAGGGGCAGAGGACTTGTATCATGTTATCTTTGGGTGCGCTGATGCTGCCACAGTTTGGAGGCTCTCCCCATTGCGTTTTGATCCGAGTTTATGCCATGCTACCACCATTGATGGAGTCTTGTTGGCGTTGGGGGAAAGGAAGTTCTTGAATGAGTGGTGGACGCTGTTCTGGTCGATTGCTTGGGGTGTGTGGTTGAAGCGCAATGCTTGGGTTTTCGAGGGTCGACGTCTCCCCTGTGATGTTGTTGTGTCCAGGGCAGTAGGACTTGTTGGGGAGTTTGACAAGGCTAATGCTTGTAGTCGAAAGTCGAGTGCTGCTGCCCAGAGTAGCTCAGTGTGGCTTCCTCCATCGCAAGGGGTGTATAAACTCAACTCGGATGCTTCCTTTGTTGGAGGCGTTTTTGTTGGGATTGGTGCTGTTGTGCGAGATTTTGAGGGGGATGTTCTTCTAGCCCTTTGTCATCGTCAAGCGTTGGCATGTGATGTCGAGGTTGGAGAGGCTATGGCTCTTCGTGAGGCCATCAAAGTCACTTGGGAAGCTGGATTTACTGATATTGTGGTTGAAACCGACTCTTTGAAGCTGTTTGCTTCCCTTTCGAAGAAGCATTTTGATACCAGTGTGTTTGGTTTGATTGTTAGTGACATTTTGTTTTTTGCTAATTGTTTTCGTAGGATTTCCTTTGCCCATGTTCGTCGCGAAGGAAATAGAGTAGCCCATGAGATTGCTAGATTATCTTTTAATTTCGATGGCTTAAGAGTTTGGATAGAGGATTATCCTCCCCAACTTGCGAGCTTTATTGTCTCGGACATTTCTATTAATAATTAGTCCAGCTTTACTCGTCAAAAAAAAAAAAAAAAAATAAAGCTTGTTAAAAGGGACCAAGTAATTAATTAAATAGCAATTAGTAGCTACTAAGAATTAAATTTATGTTCAAGTTAAAAAAAAAAGAATTAAATTGATGTTGCACCGCTATTAGTTATTCCATATTTACAATGGCAGTTGTAATAACTCAGTAGTATTATGTACTGTACCTTTTGTCCTTTTGGTAAGGAATGCTCGGAGGCTTTAGAAATTACTTTACTTCCTTCAAAACCAAGTATGTGCAACAAAGAGACATTATTTGTGAAATATTAAATATTACTCCGTACTTAGTTTGTGATATACTCCTTAAGTCCATGATGTATTTGAAAGAAGAGAGAAATCAAAAATCAAAGTCATACATACAATCATACAAACGCGTTGAAATAAATAAATAAATAAATAAATAATTGAAGTGATTGAAAAATAATAATGGTGTGAGTAAGCTGAAAATTGAAAAATCATCAGTTTGTGATTAAACAAAAATTGAAGATTTGATTTTGAAGAAGAAAAGTTATGTAAAGTAGTATTTTGTTGGCGTCTTAATCAATCATGGGAATACAACCATTTTTTCCCTTTCTCATACATAGTTTGTAAGATTTTATATTGTTTCGGAAAAATGGTAGTTGAGTCAAGATTCTCTATTTTGGTATTGCCTACGTAACATTCATGCATGCATGCATTATTATATTGGAGTTGTCAAGCTAGCTAATTTGTGAATTTTTAAAAGTCGTAGAAATTAGAATTTCAATTACGGAGTACGTTACTCCTAATGTTTTAAAAAGTTTGACACGTTTACTTTTTGCTTAATTTTCAATATCGCATTTAGGGGCGGACCTAGATAGGAGCAAAGGGGGACTGCTGCACCCCTTGTTTTGGGAAAAAAATGAGAGCTCGGCGGATGTCTCTTTGGTAGTCTTAATTATAAGGGAAATTTCCAATGATAGGTACGAGTTTTCGCTGATTCTCAATGGTAGATACGAGTTTTTTTTAATCCCAATAATAAGCATGTATTCTTATTTCATTCTTAACCATGAGAATAATGAAAAAATTTCAGTTAAATTTTAACCATGGTTCACTCAACCACCATTTAACTTCTGAAGCACCTAATCAACCACCAGTAGCACCGTCGCCACCAACATCGCGACCCACCTTAATGATGTTTTTTCTCTTCCTATTTTTTTCTTTCTTTGAAGGGAAAAAAAAAACTATTTCTGGGTGAGTTGTTTCTCAAAGAAAATCTAAATATGGAGGATTTGGTTCTCTATAACAGGAGCAATCTACTATATAGGAAATTAATAAAGAAATTCAAAACCAAAACAAAGAAAATATAAATCACAAAACTAAAAAATGGACAGCCTTGCTGACCAAAATTACAAGTTGATTTACTTCCTTTTTGCTAATAATTCATCTTCAAGCAAAAACATGCATATAATTAGATATCCCAAAAAAACCCAGCAAAATCGAACCCTAAAAAAATTCAAATCAAACCCAAAAAAACATGTGTTCAATAAAATGCCTCTTTGAATTCTTGCTCGCTACCTCGCTTGACCTTCATCATGTTCATTTTCGTCTTCATCAACAAACGTAATCAAACACCAAAACCAAATTCAAATCAAACACCAAAGTAAAATTCATAAGGGGAAAAAAGGTAATTGAAGCGAAATTCTTTAGTTTGACTTAAGTTGTTATTTGGTGAGAACAGAGGGAAGAAGGTGAGAATTTTTTCGTGGTGAGGATGATGACAATGGTGGTTTTGAGTGAATAGCGATGGGGAGAAGAGGTCAAAGAATAGGTGTAAGCCATGGTTAAATTTTTAACAGAATATTCCTAATTTTTAACGAGATATTCCTCTTATATTTACTGTTGAAAATGAAACACAACTTCAAACTTATTATTGGGATTAAAAAAAACTCAGACCTACCATTGAGAATCGGCGAAACCTCATACCTAATTATAAAAGATCACCAAAGTCATTGAAAGTCAAGCGAATTTTAGCACTTTTTAAAAATATTTAGACATGATCATAACTTTATGTGGTTGTAGCCAAACATAATTATAGAAGTATTTTCCAAAATTTTCACTTTTGTTAGTATTCTCTCTTTTGTTCATTAGACTTTGAAAACCTCTAATGAAACTAACATGTCTTTCAGCAGCTTCTCGAATGCCTTCAACTTGTTCAGAACTGTGGAACACACCAACAGGATAGTGCTGCATATGGACCCAACCAAGCAGAAGGAAGGGTTGATGGTGTCAACAGTGACTGTAGCACCGGTGATCTGTATCCCACCACAGAAGAAGAAGAAATGGAAGAGGGTGAAATCCCTTCTAGACAGAGAGATTCAAGGGAATCTGGAAATTCAACCCTTACCTGCTGATATGTATATTGTCGCATGGAATGCCAGAGGTATTGCTCGCCCAAGCTTCAAWAGACATGTGTTGCATATTATTGAACACCATAACCCTGGGTTGCTCTTGATTACTGAGACCAGAACTTCTGCACTGCATACAAAGTCTATCTGTGAAGGACTTCCGTTTGACCGGTGGGATTTCGCGGAACCAGTGGGCTTCTCTGGTGGCGTGCTGCTGCTGTGGGATTCTGCTAGAGTAAGTTTTACTCCAGTTGGCAAGGATCTCCACTCGTTGCATGGAGTAGTCCAGGTAAAGGATTCTGCATCCGCCTTTGTTTTTTCTGGCATTTATGCAAGTACTAAATTTCGTAGAAGGAAAATTACTTGGTCTGAATTAGTTGATATGTCTGTAGATATAGATATTCCTTGGATTGTTATTGGTGATTTTAATGAGGTGCGTAACCAATCTGAAAAGTTGGGAGGGAGGCCTGTGGTGCTGAGCAGATGTAATGCTTTTAATTCCTGTATTTCCAGTTCAGGTCTCATTGATTTAGGTAGTACTGGTTTGCGTTTTACTTGGACAAATAAGTCTAAGAGGAGACCTATCCAATGCAAACTGGATAGGGCCCTAGTAAATGGTAAATGGTTGGAGACTTGGCCTCACTCACATGTGATCAATCTTCCTAGGCACTCTTCGGATCATGCACCAGTCCTACTCTCCACACAAAGTCCCAWTAACCCTATTATTGCTACTACTAAACCTTTTAGGCTGGAACCCTCTTGGTATTGTGAACCTAGYTTTGTACCCTTGATTGCTCATACTTGGTCTACCACCTTTGCCCCACTCCATCAAAAACTGGACCTGCTTTCTAGTGTCATTAAGGACTGGAGTCAGACCAATTGTACAAATTTTTTCCATCAGAAAAAGAGGTTGCAGGCTAGAATCCGTGGTATCCAATTAGCCCTTGAGTCCAGACCCAATAGCTCCTATCTTTGGGACCTCGAATGCTGTCTGAGTCAGGAACTTGATGCTGTACTAGAAAAGGAGGAGTTATACTGGAAGGTGAGAGCTAGGGAGAATTGGCTTGCAGGTGGTGATAGGAATTCTAGTTTTTTCCACGAGTCAGTAAAAATTAAAAGGAAAAGGAATAGGATTGTGTCCCTGGTAAATGAGGTTGGGGGTGAAATTAACCATCCTTTGGCCTTGAGAAACCATATCCAAGAGTTTTTCAAGTCACTGCTTACCACTGATAGGATTAGGGTCTCCCTTTGTAGTCCTCAGTTTGGCTCCACTAGCTTGACTTACAAACCAAATTTGTCTGAGGTTAGGAAAGYTGTGTTCAGCATGGGGGCTCTGAAGGCTCCTGGGGTGGATGGTTAGCATCCAATGTTCTTCCAAAATCACTGGAATGAGATAGGGATAGAGGTCACCCAATACATTTCTGACATCCCGGAGGAAGGAAGAATTCCAGAGGCCCTAAATAGAACTTACATCAGCTTGATCCCTAAGGTAGATAATCCTGAGTCTATCAAACAGTTTAGGCCTATTAGTCTGTGCAGCACTACCTTTAAAATTCTCACTAAGGTTTTGGTTCAGAGACTAAGACCACTCCTTCCTGACCTAGTTTCCCCTAACCAGAATAGCTTCCTACCAGGTAGAGGCACTGACCTTAACTACCTAGTGGCCACTGAAATTCTACACTCTATGAGGAAAAGAAAAGGGAGAAAGGGTTGGATGGCTTTGAGCATTGACTTAGAGAAAGCTTATGACAGGTTAGAGTGAGACTTTATCTTTGAGACACTGGTTAGGAAGGGCCTTGACAAACAATCTTGCAATTTAATTATGAGTTGTGTTTCCTCTGTGTCCTCCTCTGTACTGGTGAATGGTACCCCTACCCCCTTCTTTAATCCTTCTAGAGGATTGAGGCAAGGAGATCCCCTTTCCCCTTACCTTTTATAGATTATTAATATTCAATTGTAACAATTTATACAAATGTGTAACGAAAGATATAAACGAACGAAATAAAACATGCATTGGGAAGCGTATGAATAGTGACTGGAAGGAACTTCATGGAACATAGGGAGTACTTATTTTGACCTCTATTCCATAGGATTACTGATACTTCTACTTTCACATTATTTAATACATAATTTATATTAAAATTATCCTTAATTATGTAATCTATATAATAATTAAAGCAATTCTCACCTTCTAAGTTTTTCCTCGCAAATTTCTCTCCAAACTTAAGTTATTATGAGTTATATATGTATATATATATATATATTATATATTTAATTATATATAATATATATATATATATTATATAATATATATATATATATTATATTTAATATATATAATAATATATATATATATATTATTATAATATATATATATATATTATATTATATATATATTATATATGAAATATTAAATTAATAAATGTACTTTGAAATTTAAGTCGTTCATGATATGCTACTATTTAATTTCTTTTCTTAAATTGCTTTGAAAATAGAAATTTATACATTATTATATCATACACTTGTGTGAAATGAATTTTTGAATGATAAACAAAATACAAAAATTTGGTGTCGTTGCGTATAATTATTAACAAATCATACGATAATTACATCGTTATTATTCATTGTTTTTAGAGTATTATCCAATTGTGAAAAAAATATTATCTATCCATCAAATATAAACAAATTTGAATATAAACAAGTTTCACATAAATTTAATAAACCTGGCATGCAAGGGAATTATCTGTTCTTAATAATAGTATAAAGACTAGATTTTAATAACTTTTCAATTAACCAATTCACAGATCCTACATTATAATTGTTACTCTTATCTATGGATCTATATAAGAATCCCCTACTAATTTCCTTCAAATTATTTAATTTCTTCTTAATTTAGTTTTTTACATTACATTTATTATATGAGCATTCAATATACATTATTTCTCGGACATTTTCTAAATATTTGTGCAAATAAGTTTTTAACCCATATTTTTAAACTAAAAAATTAAATTAATTTGATTTGTTATATCATTTTCAATTTTATTAATAGTTTTGTTACTAAGGCGTACGTCCTTTTTTAGCTAAGTATATATAAATTGGAGTGATTGAAGTTGATGAAGTCACTGAGTTAGTTTAAAATGAAGTGGGCGAGTAGTTGAATTGAACTGAATTGAGCTTGAGTAAGTTAAATAATGGGCAGTGCGGTTGAAATAGAAGTGAGCTGAACTGAACTGAGTTGGATGAAGGGAGATGAATTAAAAGAAATTGACTGAACTGATGTCCATAAATGTAAGCTCAAAAGAAATGGCATAATCATATTGTATTCTTAATTAACATTATTAAATTGAAAATCGAGCATTTGCTAGGGTATTATCTAGATCACTACAAGAAAGGCAATATAGCCACAAACGTTTAGAGAAGGAATTGAATATGTCTCTAAAGTAGAGACAAAGTTATTTATCTTTGTTGTTGATATTAGGGAATAAATTGGAAAATAAAAAATTGTGTATCTATTAGAGTCGGAAAAAATTGTCTCTATTTAAGAGACAAAATATAAGGGATTTCTATGGTACACAAAAATTGCGTTTCTCAATACTATTTTTCGTTTCTAATGTAACCTCAATTTTACAACATTCCTTATATACCTCATGGTTACTTTAACCATACATGGGTAATGTAACTTTTTTTAAAAAAAAAAATGCTTCCTGAAAGACGTGTACGCACTAATAAATAATAACTTTTCCACTATGTAGTCGAGCAAGTAGGGTCGAATCCAGTAGACTAAGTGGTTAAAGTGATTGTATTGATTTCAATTAGAGTTAAGCAAGCAATCAAAATAAGGAGATTGATGTAACTAAAGCACTAAGCAATTTCAATCTATTGGGAATATATATTAAAAGCAATCTAGGTTTAGAATTCCTATATGAATTACTCAACAGCAATTCCTTTTCCTGATCAATTAATAACATTCATAGGATGGAGCGCCTAATATACTAATGATTTTTCGATCAATCAAAGTCCTTAACAAAGCATCTACTCTATTTTCATGGATAAGCTTTAAGGACTTTAAGCTAGATCTAAAATCCTAACAATTTCATCATCTACTTTCGTGATGATTTCTTTATCTCAATTTAGAGTCAAAAACAATTAAGAACCACTTTCGTTGCAAACCTAATCAATTCATACCATATTATCTAACAAAGAGTGATAATAAAACCAACTCTAATGAATGATTGTAAATTAATCAGGTTGGGAATTGGGAATTCAATTGAAATAATCCATTATAGGGTTCATCTAACTAGAATTGGGGAAACTACTCACCATAGGTATTGAATAAACAAACTAAGATTGAAGAGAACATGATTACACTATAAAAGAGAATAGAGATGAGAAAACAATACTTGAATTGATGAATTGTAAACAATGTTGAAAGTACCAATTGAGAGTTGTGTGCTCATACAAGGAAGAGAAAGCTCTTCTATCATCAAACTATTATTGAAGAAAGTATGTAAAAGAAAGGAATGATAACTCTATGTAAAATATAAGATGCTAGGAATATGAAATTTTCTACATACAAGAAGGGCCGAACCAGGGTGTGCAAGTGATTTAGGGTGAACTAGGTTGCGGAGTGGGCTGCATGTATCCAAATCATCAAAATCAGTGGCACAACCAGGTGGACAATAGGTGATTTTCCACAACCAGGTTGCGGGGGAGCTTCATGAGCAATTTTTTTTGACCTTTTTCGCCAATATAAGCATCTTGAATCAAGTTCTTTGATCAACATCGATAGTTCTACATGCATTCCAATAATCCTAGCAAAGCACCTTAAACCTAAAAAAAAAGCAAACAAACCCGGAAAAGCATAGCAAATATAAATATAATAGCTCTAAAAGGTTGAAACTATGGGAAAAGAGATGAGAACAACCAATTTGATAGAATAAGTATAAAATGGTGTTAGCAATTCCTCTCACATACTTTGCTCGTCCTCGAGAAAAGAAAGCAAACAAGAAAACTATCTGAAAGCATAAACTTTACTCCTGTCGTAGGAACGGTACTTTTAGCATAAATGAAATCCATTTAACTCTAATGCTTAGGAGGACGAGTGTGTCTGTGAGGGTTTCAAAGAGATCAACCTGCAACTCTAAATCAATCAAAGCAAAGGTTTCAAAAATCCACATTTTTTAACAAGGATAAAATAGAGATACGGCCGTAGTGTGTATACACTGTCATGCCAAGGAATAAGAGTAGCTCCTGAAGGTATCAAAATGAGCGTTTGAGGGCCAATCAATCGTGACTAAACATCCTCACTCTTACCATGATCTCCACCCGAAGGCACAAGACAATGTGCGTTCATAGCTAAATTAGGAGAGCTCAAGAAAATCAAAGTGAGTGTATCAAGCAATTCTAGCACCGTCTCAAGAAACATACTCTCGGCTTCCTCATTTATGACTAACCATCTGAGTTAGAAGAACTTTTGGGTTTAAGTTAGCTTAGGTGGTGGGAAAGAATTTTGCTGTGGTGCTCTTCTAGTCAAGTGAAGCTTTCAAAACAGAGCCGTAACAAAACAAGGGAAAAATTGCTTCCCCATCAATCAATACTACATAATAGGAGGCAGAACAACTATATACAAACCCTCTTGCTTTTCTACTTGAACACTAATTTTTGGGATTTTTTTTGTTTTTCCTTTTTTTGATTTTTTTTTTTTGAATTTTGAACTTATATTACAACGGGTTTAAGCTCAACAATACACTAACAAAACTAAACACTTATCAACATTGAAAACTTAGCACTTAAAGCGTAACACCATTCACTTGACACTAAGGGTGAATTAACAAAATTGGCTAAGGCTCATAGATAGCTGAAAGAAAGTAGAAGCTCAACGGGATGCAAATGTTTGATGAAAAACAAAAACCAATTTTATTGAAGAGGGAAAAAATTAAAAGGTGAACGAAATAATAATTTTGTGTTCCAAACTTCCCAAGAATGCTTCATCATCCCTAAATGGTTCGGTAAAATTTACGGAAAATGAGTATGCAAATTGCTTAAACAACGCATATGCTAGACCTCATGTGTTAGACTTTGAAGTGCTTAGGGGTCTAGAATACTCTCATCACATGGTAAAAGATCAATATGCACAAAGAAAACCTCGTATAGGTTGGGCAACCGCGGCTTGGCCTAAAGGCTCCCACCTGGGTACCATGAGTGAGAGAATGAAGTCGATTGGCTAGTAGTGACAAGCAAACCCTTAATTAATCAGCAAGCACACAAATTAAACCAATCTCAGAGATCCAGGTTGAAGATAAAACATCATCACTTTGCTTTGAGATTATGAGATATTTTGTGTTTTTTTTCAATTTTTTTGATCTTTTCTGTTTTTTTTAAATTGAAACTAGTATATACAAAGGTGAGTATCCTCCCCACCACTGAAATTTGCAATGTCCACAATGCAATATCAAAGCAAAAGACTAACAAGGGAAGAGATACTCCACCTCTCTAGGAGAGGGAAGAGAAGGGTGGGAGAACCTTGTGAATGCACCAAGCACAAAGCACTGATAATGCAGACATGGAAGCAAATCACTCCGCATCCTGAAGGCATTCTTCAACTCAGAAGAACTTGCAAAGTCGCAGTGTTGCCATGGGCATCGAGGAAGAATGTATCAAACTTGGGAGAAGGGTGGAATGGATGATTAAGGGGCATGGAGTTGAACTTGCGTCTGCAACTTAGAAATGACAATTGCCCTGAAACGTAAATCATCGCTCAGGAGAAGGAACTTCTCCTCATAATTCCATTTCCAAAGAATGGTGCCATCTTTCTTGTGATAGCCTAGAGGTATGCAGAATATCAATAGATCGGACCCTAACACGGAACCATCATGCAAAGAGATTTGATGACCAAATGGTAAAGCAATTGGGGTAATAAGACACTAGACAATAGTGCATTAGTTGTCTCGATTACAATAGACATTTTGCGAATAAGAAAGCACCAATGTCGATGTGGCACAAAGCATATGTTCAAGCATGTGTGGCTCATCCCGTTCGAACCTTGCTGTTCTGCTCAACAAAGATTATTTGGGAGCACTTATGAGCATAGCGAAGTGCAGGATGACAATGAGAGAATTGGGACTTCCTTCGAATTGAAAGCTCTCGAACCATTACCAAATTGTGAACATCCAAAACGGAATTAGTCTGGACTGCCCAGGCAACGAAGGGACCTCGTAGGTGAATAAAGTCATGTTGTCTAATTATAAAGGCGAAAATTGATCACAGTATCGACTCTGCTTCAATTGGCTTTTAAGGAGCTCAAAACAAGTGTGATCTTTTGTAAGTCGACACTTTTTGGTATGTGAGAAGATCATACAACTAACATTTTAAGGCCAACGAGATCATCCTCTATAGCCAACAATTGAAGAGCATCAATATCACAAGAGTAGCAAAGACCTCTCCTAAACAACTTTTATAATTTACTGAATTGCGCATCACATTAAAATCAATTGTAGTAGTCGATCACTTTTGTTGGCTTAGGAGTCAAAGAATCTTTTTCTTGCCAATAGGAGCAGAGGATTTCGCTTTGAAGTGGGGACTCTCTAACAGATGTAGACTGTTTTAGAAGTAGAACTTGAAATATTTTATTTTGTCGAACTTGGAGTGCGCGCCATAAGAGTAAGAATAATAAAGATAAGTCAATTTACACCACGAAGTCAGAAATCCAAGTGAACACTTCACAACCAGAAATTCCAAACACACCGCATACACCCAACAAGTAACCAAACATGTATACCAACTCAATCCATTCAAGCAGAGGAGTATTGCCGGAAAAATTCGTCCAAAGGTCCGCTAAAAGCTCAGGTATAGTCTTAATTAACCTCGATCAAAAATTAATTAAAATCTCAATCAATTGACAAAGTTAGGGTTTTTTTTATTACCAGAGCAACGTGATAGCATGTTAGAATCCGGAGTGGGCCTGCGCGGTGGAGGTAACAGCAGGGGTGGTATGGTGTCCGGCGGCAAGGAGGCGGCGTGGGGAGGTACAATGGCAAGCGCAGTGGCTAATGGGAGAGGGCGAAGCTTTATTTTTTTTTTTTGGTTAGCTGGGTCCTGGCTTATGCGGGCTGGTGGAGGTCCAGCTGGGGTGTGGTCGGGGCTCGGCAGTGGTGAAATGGTGGGTCACCGAATCAGAGGTGAAAGAGAGTGTTGATGTTGTCTCTATTACGCTACTGTGTTGTGCGGTGTACGAATTTACGTCCAGTTCTCTTTTTGTTTCTTTTTTCTTTTTTTGCTGGTTTTTGGTGCATTTGGGTTTGATACAGGAACAACACAAAGTTTGTGATATTTGGGCATTCGCACACAGGTTGCGGTGAACTGATTTGCTTCTTATTACGACAAATTCGACTTACCGAACTAGCGTGGCTAAGCAATGCCTGAACTCCTGCGGAACTAAGGCCTGTTTTGCTAGGTGCATTTGCTCATAAATTCAAGACCTGATGAAAAAGGCTTAAGACTTCACAAACAAAAATATTTAAACTACAATGAAATTACCAACAAAAACTAATAAAAAAAATTAATCAAACTACTAACAATAAAAAATATTTTGGATTTGTTTGTTTTTCTGTTTTTTTGTGAGTATTTTATTTTTCTTTTTACTAAAGATAAGAAATATAGAAAGGAAAAAAAAATGAAAATTAGGAAGGATTGGGTGCTCAAGAGTGCTAGTTTAGGTCATCATAGTTAACCTAGTTGCTCTGAATTAAGGATGGAAGGGTTGAAACGCTTTCCTTCATAGGCTTAGCTTTCTCGAATGCTGAGACGTGACCATTTACTTAAAATGAACGTGTAGCTTATCAACTTGACAGGCACTATGAAAAAACTTCAGAATTAAATGGACCAACATCTCGAACGAAGTTTTCCAGGAAAATAACTTATCGAGACTTTAAATAGCAAAATCAACTCCCTTCATGAAATTCAGTCTCATGACGTGCTTAGTCATGCACTTTTTGTTCTTTTTGTACAATTGGAGTTTTCTATGCTCAAGACGAAGTTCACCAAAACTCTTTTGTTGTAAACATCTCTTCTCATCCACCGCTTGCAAAATTAAAATTAATGGTTTTGATGCAATAGCACGATGCTCATTCATGGGAAGATGGACAGCTATTCCATAAACAGCCTATAGGAGTTATTCCAAGAGCGTTTGAAGAGGTTTATAGCCAAAGTGCAACATAGTTTATGGCACATCTTTTTAA
>SNQN01000304.1:111582-124082 GCA_008642245.1 Bassia scoparia
ACACGCATGTCTTTTCCAAAACTCCAACACTGATACAAGCTTCCCAAAATTTATCAACGCTTGTTTTAAAAATCTTCCAAATAAATCCCTAAATTTTTCCCGCGAAATCCTCAAACCTATCAAAAAAGATATTCCCAAAATTTTTATCAATTTAAATTGAAATTACTATATGGGTGGCTATCCCAGTTTTGACCAAAATCCACACGGATGGCAATTCCACAGCGCGAACAGATAGATACTACAGATATTATGTGTTTTTTCCATATGGTGAATCCCAAACTTCAAATATTCCTAACCACCTAACCCACTTCCCAACCACCCACTACCCCATAACCTAACTAGCCACGCAAGTGACCCAACCCTTTAGACCAATCAGAAACCACCACCACCCTCGTCTTCTCCTCCGTCACTTCCAAGCAACTTCCATCGACCAACCGCAACATCTCTCTCACTACCACCTAAAACGCAAGAGCTTTCCCGCACCACCACCATCTCCTCTTCAATTTGTATTGTTTCTATATTATATGATAGATATAGATAGAATTTATAGATTTTGATTGTGGATTTTTTTTTTTGGAAATAAAATATGAGATGAAAGTTTGAGAAAAATCGGAAATAAAATCGTCGTGTTTGGTAAGTTGAAGCGATTTGCATTCCAGACATAAGAAAGGAAGATAAGGGAGTTTCCTCCTAAATCAATCACTTTTTGATTTTGCGATTTGCTATATTATAGATATAACACATTATTCCCTGATTTTGATGATGTCGCATGCTAATGGCAATTTTTTCGGATTGCTAGATATAGATCATTTTCGATTGGGTGTTTTCGATTGCTGAATTTTGAAATGATCATGTTTTTTGCGATTGTTGCAATATTGTTTTACCAGAAATTTATCTATTAGACATTTGAATATTCAAATTGGTTCACCATCAACGGTTCTATGTCGTCGGGTCGCCGATGCTTGCTGCCTGGATATCACGTTGGGCAGGTCAGGGAGAAAGAAGGGCGTCGTTAGCATGAGTGACGGTAGGGGGAGAGAGAGGTGGTGTTGTGGTGATTGGGTTCAGTGGGCTGCTAGGAGGTGAGGGAGGAGAGAGAGGGGTGGCCAGGGCATGTCAGGTGAGTTTTGTAGTGCCAGTGGTTGAGTTTGTGTGGGTTCGATGGTGGTTGGTAAGGTTAGGAATAATAAAGTGAGGTTAAGTTTGGGGTTGCCACATATGGGAAAAAACTTGCGAGGTCAACGGAGTGGAATTTCCAAAACCCGTGGAGGCCACGATATAGAACTAGTTGAAAAATTGGGTTTGTCACCGTGTGAATTTATGATACTCGATGTACCATATATTTCCCTTTAAATTTGATGGATGAAAATGTGGATTTAACCAAAGTATATATTTAGTCTTTACATCAATTCCCCCTAAAATTTTAACCTAATTAGAACTCCTTATTATCGACAAAAATGGCACAATTTATTATTATATTTTTTAAATACGGTTTGGGGATTGGACTTTAATAATTTTTTAATTTTTGGAGGTCATTGATTTTGTTCAACATATTAAGCTTTATTTATTAAAGAATTTCTATTTTTGATGTAATTGTAATTATTGTAATATGATTTTATACTAGTGTTGATGTCATATTTAAGCGGGTAATGTTTGAATTTTTGATACCTGCTGTACGTAGTTGAATGTTTGAAGATTGGTAAATTACTTGACCTATTATTATTTACAGTGGAATTTTGTAGATAGAGAATATATAATATGATATTCTATCAATTTTTTTTTTTTCTTTTTTTTGTTTTGTTGTGATAGTTGTTATATGTGATAAAGTGGACTGTAATGTACTACTTTTTAATTTCATCGTAAGCATATAATATGAAGTACGATTGTCTAGTATGCTAATACAGTTTAATAATTTCTGATTTTTTAATTTTTGCTATTTTTTTTGTGATTGTAATTTTATCATGTTCAGTTCAAACTCAATTAGGTGAAGCAAGAAATAATAACGGACAGAGGTTGACAAGAATATAACTCATAAGAGGGAAGCCTCAACAATTGAGGGATTAGAGGACAATCTAATGAAAATTCAAATGGTTATTATTTAATTGGATACTTAATAATGCAAGTAAACATCGTATAGTTATAACTTTGTTTCGTTGGTTTATTAAATTTCATAGGGCCCTTTTTCGGAAGTTCGCCCCGGGCCATCAAATTTACTTCAGGTGAATGCTAGCGTCTATAGAGAGTGCATAAATTATGAACTGAGGATATAATATAGAAAGTTATTTAATACTACTAACTTCCGTTTTTTTAGATGTTGGGTAGTATGAGTTTTGTGGTTTTTTGAAGGCAAAATTTGATGTTCTGTGAGATTAGGTGAGTAGATGGCGTATTTAATAAGTATGTGACGACTCGTAGATGAGAGGCCAAAGGAGGTAGAGAAAGATTTGTGGACCCAAAAGTAGAAATAGTGGAATTTTATAATTTATTGTAGTGACTCCATCGTAATTAAGGAGAAAATCAAGTGGAACAATTTCCAAAATTTTTAAATGAGAGATTTGGAATATCTAAAAAGAGGAAGCAGAAATTTTTTAATTTTTTTCACTCTGATTTGTAATTCAATGTACAATAACTTTATTAATACAGATTGACGGAGTATAATCATCTGATTATGCACGACTTCAGAGTTACAAAGTAAATTTTTATATAAATTTGGATTTTATTTTTATTTTTAATTTACGTGGGGAAATTTTGTTTGTGGGTGTAGAAAGTCACACTACTGCCCACCATTAGCCACGTGACACGCTCTTAAGTCTAATGGAGCTTTGATCCTGTAGCTACTTGAAATGTCATGCGAGATAGGATGGAGGAATAAAGACTTATAATGCTGGAGAATAAGGTAATTTTGGTTAACACAAATTGACGGACAATGTTGGCCTATGTTGGACATAGGTTTGGAGTATAGTTGAACATGTTAAAAAATTAAACAGGACAAAGTTTAAAGCATATAGTTGGACATATTTATATTTTGTAAATTTTCTTTTTTTTTACATTTTAAAAATATGAACAGTGCATAACAGCAGTGAGAGTACCGCGCTATTAATTTCTACTGCTATAAATGTTTATGATTTCTATTACTCTCCTTGTGCTATATATGGTTTCTTGCATGTTGCATAGAATCAAGACTCGTAAGTTGATTACAAGTATATGAAAGTTATTTAGTTCTCATTAATTAGTTTGATAACTTCATCTACTCACTTGACTTATTATTCTCCGTTTAAGCACAAAGTTGAGCAATAAAAGAATGAGTTAATATATTAAGTCAGTGATCAGTGATGGTTCAACTTCTGTGAGCGACTCTTGCCAACTTGCCCAATTAATTCCGTGCAAGCTGGTTTGAGAAACTGACAGCAGCAGCCGAGAATGCAGAATGTTAGCACGGTATCGGAACGGGCTGGGGCAAGAGCGGCGATAGGGGATGTTGAATGTTCGTGAAAAGTTGGTGACAAAGCCCCGACTCTTATAATTTCACTCTGTTTGAGGAGGAAGCCCATATGGGAACTCCATGGAAACATCTTGCATCTAGCGTAGGTTTAACCAAGGAAGTTTTTGGAAGGGCGATGGGTTGTTGCCGGAAGTGAGTCGTCACTTCTGCTACAATGGCGGCACGACTAAGTTGGCGTTTGCCGAATGCTCTCCATTAGGCTTGCTGTTTTGGGGTTAATGTTAAAGGTGTAGAGAGGTGATTTGGGATTCTGCGTATCCAATGCTAATGCGTTTTCGACAACGACCGTAAGGCCATTGGTTTGCATGTAGGGATTGAGAGGCAGAGTCCTCCTTGCATTGCATCAGCTGTTTTTACAATGGGAAGAATGTTGGGTTGGGATCTTGAAGATGGCTTTGGAAACGCTTTCAAGATGGTTGAGATACAGATAGTTTGGGTTTGCTTTTACGCTGCTGTCGTGGAGGGGTGCGATAGGATTGGCATTAAACTATCTTCGCGATCATCCCTTCTTTGCATATAAAGATTGGGTAACTTGATCCGCTGCACGCTTGCCGTGTGCTCAGGTTCTATGCTCAACTTACTCTTTGCTTTATACTGCGACATTGTAGCATAGCTTTTTTCTGAAAATAACTTTGATATAGTAGATTGAAGTAACTCGGATTCAATCTCCATTAATTAAATTATGAACTAAACATTAAAATTCTTATAACTATAATTTGTATCTGTATACTTTTATAGTTAACATTTACATTCTCAAAATAACAATTAATTACGAACTAGTCATTTATTCGTAAATTTATATCTAATAGTAATATATAGTAATTCCATTTTTAAGATTTTTCCTTCCTTAACGTCCAGTTATTAATAATTGTTTTGAAAATTTAAGTTAATCTATATTGCTACTAATCTTTAATTATTTTTTCTTAAATTGCTTTGAAAATAGAATTTATCATTTATTATTTTTCACTATTGTGTATAACATTATATTATTTTACTTATACATAAAATATCAAATGTATTATTTGTGTCCGTTGTCGTATAATTATTAACAAATCATTTTTTGTATATCAATAGGTTTTTGGAGGTTTATCCAATTGGTTGCAAAAAGAAATATTATCTATCATAAATAAAAGCAAATTTTAATATAACAAGTTTACACATAATTTTTAATAAAATCGTACATGCATGACAATTAAACTAATAATACTATATTTTTTAAAAAACAATAAAAAAAACTACGGAGTAATTAATTTTGATGTCATAGTTGACTTGTTTTATTTCTTATCTAATCATTATCTAGTAGTCTTTTTTTATATTGGTAAGCACTACAAGAATCATCACTTATACTTATCGAAATTACCTACCGTCAGTAAATTGGTAGGTAATTTTAACTTTAACTATCCAAATTTGTTTTGAAAGAAAGCAATTAGTGATAATCTTCGCTATTAAATATTACAACTTGAGATATAATTATTGTTCCATCACTACTAATATTAATAGTCAATTGACGAGGATAGGAAAATGAAGGTGAATCAAAAGGGAGGTGAAAAGGTGGTCGAGTGGTAGGGTGATCAAATGGTGGTGGTAGTCGACTGAGTTGGGGTGGTCGCATGGCGGTGCTTGCTGGTGGTCGAGTGGGTTGATTGATGTGGTCAAATGGTGGTGGTGTATGAGTGGCCTAGGTGGTTAAGGTGGGTTGGGGTGGGAAGTGAATAGTGGTGGTGTGCGAGTGGTGATGGTTAGGTGGTGATGGGAGGGCTGGGTGGTCTGGGTTGTGAGGTCGGGTGGTGGTTGGGTGGCTGGATTAGTTTAGGAGGTTGAGGGTTTTTTTTTAAATTAACCTCGGGTTATGCATAGTTAACGGAAAAAATAGTTTTTCTAATGGAAATACTTATGGAAATCAAAATTTCAAAAGTTTGGGTTTACCGTGTACATTTTTTTTTTAAAAAGCTTGTCATGCAGAAAAAGCAAAAACAATTGGGGTCTACCAAATAGAATTTCCCTTAAGAAAATGATGGAGTATAATTAGATTAATTCAAATTTTATAGGTAATATGGTCATAATAAATATATTTGTGATGTATCTTACTCATCTCGTTTATTGAAATAAAACCAAAATAAATTTTTTATCTATATTTTTCTAGCAAAATAACGTTTATGGATTACTTACAGGTGGACAAAAATCACAAGATATTTGTAGACTATTGATTCAAAAAGTCCCAAGTCTTGTTTGTACTATAGGTGACAATGGATACACGATACTTCATATGTGGGCACAAGAAGGAAAGGTGTGGCCTTTTGAATGTATTCTAAATTGCAAAGAATTGTACCCTGGTGATTTAAACAGGGTTCTTGTTGATTTAATGTCCGTAAAAATTAGTGGTTTTGGCTTTAACCCTTTCCACATGTTGGTTAACTTTGCCCCTGATGAAGAAGATGCTGTCAAAATTGCCAAAATCCTAATAAAAGCATTTAGAGAGGTTGATGCAGCACAACATGGTGACCAATTGGATTTCCCATGGTTATCTAGTGATAATAATGGAACTACTCCTTTAGAGTGTTCTCTTACTCGTAGAAATCAAAAATTAGCACAATATATCTTATCTGAGAAAAAGGATGCATGTATGGAGTTTAAGAGTGACAATCTATTGTTTGCTATTAGACGTGGATGCAAGGAAGTTGCGGAAGTGATATTGAATAGTGTGGTCAAGGAAAAATGGATTGATCTTAAAGACGACGCTTATTTCAATGCCTTACATGTAGCACCTAGTTGCAATAATGGTGTGTACCCAATTTTATTTTATTTTTTGTTGAATATTTTTTTTTTGTCATTACAATGTTTTTTAGACCATAACATTTCATATATTGATTAATGGATGCAGAAGAATTTGTTCAACTATTAATTGATGGAAACCGAGAGTTAGTAGGAGGAATTTCCACCGATGGGCTCACCATATTGCATACTTGGATGATTATTGGGGAAGTGTGGCCATATAGATGCATATTGCAGGTATCGGAGTCTAATCTTGATTGCAAAGAGAAACTGCTTGGCCTCTTTGTGAAAAGGGATACACACGGACGGACTATTTTCCATTACTCTTCGCAAAAATACAATGAAAACACGACAACCAAAATAATACAAGTCCTTGCAGATGGTTACAAAAGACTTGACTCGTCTTGGAATAGTAAGCCACTACATTTATTGCCATGGTTTGTAGTTGATATCAAGGGTGATAAACCTTTGCATTTAGCCATAGAAGGTCAACATGAAGCACTTGCACTACAGATATTGTCATTGCATGAGGATGATAACTATCATAAAGTACTAGATTTGGACAAATTGAAGTGCAAGACTCTCCTTTTGGCTATGGAGAACAAGTGTTATCAAGTAGCTAAAAAAGTATTGAATGGGCTGAAAAGGCAAAGCTGGACACCATATTTGGAGAATTCCTCTAATGGGCAAAATATCTTGCATTTTCTTCACAATTGCACAGGTAAGATAATATATACTATATACTTTGTTTATTCTTTCTTCTTTAAAGCATCATACTTTTTTTGGCAATGAATTGAAAGGGCATGAAATTGAAGGAAAATAAAAGTCATAGGAAAAATTCTCTTACAACCTAGCTACGTAGAAGTATCCATAACTTAATTAGTAGTAATACATTGAAGGTCTTTAACAAAATAGCTCCAACAGTCAGGACGAGGTGTAACAAACGCCTTTAAGACATCGGTGGTTACAAGCTTAGCTAAGTAATCTGTCAACATATTAAATTTCCTCCCTTCGAATCGAATTTGACACTCGTAAAGTTGTTGCTTTAGTATCCTGCAATCCAATACAACATTCATCAAATGAGTTGGCATGGTGTGGTTATTGTTTATCCTCGATTGTATTGACAACATTCTTGCAATCTGGAGATATTATTATTCTAGACTATCCCCTCATCTTAGCTTCCCTAAGTGCCAATCTAATGGCTAGAAGTTCTGCTGTTAAGGTTGAGTTTGCGTAGCTTTGTTGCACGAATCTAGTAAACCATGCACCCGAAGAAGATCTTACCACACATGCAAAAAAAGTTATACAGGACCTCTCTTTCCATGTGGCATCAACATTAATTTTCCACAATGTATATGATTGAATTTTTAACCTCATTGGGTAAAGGGTAGTTGAGCCTAGATAGGTCCCACTCATTATCCTTGTTAAGGTCACAAACTAGCAAGTTATGATCCTCAAGTGTCAAGGGTCCTTGGATTAAACTGAGTAGAGGTTGGTTAGATGCCCAACTATCAAATCAGGCAAAATTTTGTGTAGATATCCCAACCTTTCCCTAAATTAATACCTCTAAATTAATGACCCTTACTTGAAGGTGAAAGGTGTAGCAGAACTGTAAACATACTTTGTGGCTATGATTTGAGAAACAAGATTTTCAGGAAGGGAAGTAAGTTTTCAACACATTTTTGCACAATGACTCATATTAGCTAGATCCATATTCCTAATGCCTAAGCCTCCTATCCCTTTTAGTGTGCACAAATCTCTCCAGGCCTTTTGGTGAACACCTTTCTTTTCTGGCCTAGAAGACCAGAAGAAGATACTAGCGAGGGGGTCAATTTCCTTAATTAAACTCTGATGCACGGGAAGACATTGCATAAAATAATTTGGAATATAATTAATGATAGAATTAATTAAGCATAGTTTTCCAGCCTTAGATACATAGGCACTCTTCCAGAGACTCAATTTCCTCCTAATTTTTTCCACAATGCTCCCAAGTTGTGCTTTAGTTGGTCTTTTATGGCTAAGTGGGTACCCTAAATAAGTCCCTTAATCACTTATGCTCTTACACCCCAGGAATTCCTCAAACTTAGTAATCATGTTAGGATCAGTGTTAAAAGTATTATACATTGAGTTTAGTAGTTTACAAATGGGTTTTTTTTGGTAGAAATGGGACAGAGAAGTTAAATTAACTGAATGAAAATATTCTCCTTAAGGAGATACAGAGAACAGACAAGTAAACCATCAAGGTGGTTCATGGGAGTTAGAAAGCAAACAATTGTCTTTCTCCCGAAATGCAATAAAATTACATAAGTTTGGTACATCAAACAACCAAATAGGCTCCCCTGCATTACACACTACCCTTGCATGCTTAGCCACAGCGTCTGCTAGCTGATTGCATTCTCTCGGCTCGAACTGAAGGTGTCAACTTGAGTTTTGTGCCATTAGCTCCCTACACACAAAGATTATATTAATTAATTCATGAGCTTGAATATTATTATCCGTAACTAGCTGCACCATAAGTTTACAATTCGAGACAAACAAGACATTATCCAAGTGTTTCTCAACTGCCTCCTGTAGAGCATGTCTAAGCGCTAACATCTCTGCCATCTCCACTGTGCATGCATAAGTAACCAAGCAGAAGCCACCCTTCCATGACCCCTCCATGTCCCTAAGCACTCCCCCAAGTCCAGCAGACCAGTGGGTATGATCCCATGAGGCATCGACATTAAACTTCAACTGAAAAGGTGCAATTGGAGCCCTCCAGAATAGATTGGATCGTTGTGATTGCAGCTGTGGCAGACTTGTGTTTGACGGAGTGAGTATAGTAGAAAGCTAACTTGCTTGAGTTGTGGCCAGAGATAAAACCTTCGTTGTTGTGATATTGACACGCTTGAAAACCCAAGCGTTCCTTCGTTTCCATAGGTGCCAACACACAAAGGGGAACAATATTTTCCAAGGAAAACCATCCCATTCAAAATTCCTATGAAGGTTCTCATGTAACCATAGTGGTAGGGGGTTTGTGGTGTCACCAAACATTCCTCCAAATGTGTCCCACAATTCAATAGCTTGCACACAATGGCACAGAATATGCTCAGCCGATTCTGGAATATTAGGACAAAATGTGCATCCAATATTAACTGACAAGCCTCTCCTTGTCAAGGTGGAGTTTGTAGGTAAGTAAACGAAATAGCATTGCCACAAGAAAATTTTTATTTTTGGATATATTTTGGTTTTCCAAAAGGAGGGTGCTTGAGTGGAGGAGTTTGAAAAAACTCCGAATGTCAGAGTAGGGCATTGTATCAAGTGAAGGTGTGCATGTTTGAAGGAGAACACACCTTTTTCAAGGAAGGAGGAGATGTGTGTATCCTCCTTAGCAGTGATTGGCAATGGGGTGGCAAGGATACTTTTTTGTGATGGGGTGGGGCAACAGAAAAGGTAGAGAAGAGAGATCCCATGTGGTGTGTGTGAGGCATGAGCTCACTTTTCTATGTGCTTCTTTTGGAGGTAAAGGCCCATGGATTTGACTTCTGAGTTTCTGATCACCACACCAAACATCATCCCGGAAGGATATATTGTCCCCTTCACCAATCACCTGAAAGGTTGAGGTGTGGAGCAAGGTTGAAATCAAGAAGAAGTATAGAGCTACTGCGTGGCGGGGCGCCAGGAGTTTGGCGAGGCGCCAATTGTATTCTGGAAACAAGCTGAAGCAAGAATCAGGCAGAAGGCCTGTGGCGTGGCGCCACTCAAGTGGCGGGGCGCCATCCTVGTGGCGCGGCGCCATTGGGGTGGCGTGCCGCCATTCTTCTCTGGAATTTTGCGGTTCTGCTCTGTTTTGGCGGTGCAAGCGGTGCGGCTATAAATATGCTTTCTTTTGTTTTTCTCTCTCATCACATTTGTATCAAAAACACATATAAACTCTCACTTACTCTCTCAAATTCTCTAAACCTTGTTTAAGCATAGATTTGAGGTTAGCTTTGCAATTTCATAAAATTGGAGCTTGTTGTAAGAGTTTGTTCTTATCATTAATCAAAGTGCTACAAAGGGTGGGTTTTTCTCCCGGTTCTCGGGTTTCCCACGGTAACTCTATCTCACTAAATTCTCTTTAATTTCTTCTTGTTTACTTGGTTGTTCTTGTTGTTTGATTGTTCTTGCATAAGTATTGGATTATACTTGTTATTGAGTTTGTTCTTGCTTGCTTGAGCTTGGTTTGGACTTGTCTATTGCCATAACATCACCCATTTAGAGGTTTTGGTAAAAAAATTCCCAAGCAGTGCCCATTCTTTTCCATAATGTAAGAGCCCTTTTAAAGCCAAAAGAATTACCTCGACCAAAAACATATTTCTGAGCTAAGACCTGTGAAGCCAAACTAGAAGGATCAGAGGTGAGTGTCTAACACATCTTGATCCTAGCCACTTTATTTTGCACCCTAAGGTTCCTTATTCCAAGGCCACCCAACCAAGTTGGTTTACATATGCTGTTCCATTGTACCAGAGGGAAACCCTTATGATTAGGGCCATTGCTCCAAAGGAAATTGCTTGCCAGAGAATCAATCTTTTGTAAAAGTGCTTGTTGTAGGTCCATGCATGACATGTAGTAGGAGGGGATGGAGGAGAGGGTGGACTTAATTAGGAACGCTTTTCCAGCCTTTGTGAGGTGATGTGTTTTCCAAAGAGCTAGCTTTCCCTGCACTTTCTCCACAATGCCATTGAGTTGTCTTAGAGTTGGTCTTCTGCTTAACAAAGGAAACCCCAAGTATTTCCCTAACCCTTCAAAACTTTTACATTGCAGCTTTGTCTCAAAGAGGACCCTCAAGTAATCCGAGGTGTTTTTGGAAAAAATGAGGGTGCTTTTTTCAAAATTAATTGCTTAACCAAATACATTGTAGAAGAGATCCAAAGTCTCAGTCATGGACAAGAGTGTCTTTTCATTGGCCTCCCCAAAGAAGATCAAATCATCCACAAATAGCAAGTGTGACACATGGAGTATGCCCCGTCCAATGGAGAAAGGTGTGCACCTTTTGCCTTGACATTCCTCATGAATCGGTCGAGATAGCCACTCCATGGCCATGATGAAGAGATAAGGAGAAAGTTGGTCCCCCAGTCGTATTCCTTTGGTGGGCTTAAAAGAGGAGGAAGGTTTCCAATTAATGATGACTGAAGTTGTGGTGGTGGTGATGCAACTCATAAGTATTGATTGAATCTACACTGAAGTTGAAACTCTGCAAAGAGGATTGGATGAAATCCCATTCTAACCGGCCATAAGCTTTTTCCAAATCAAATTTGAAAGTGAACCATCCTTTCTTCCCTCTTCTACCCTTGAAAGAATGAATGATTTCAATAGCTATTATCATGTTGCTATCCACACCCCTTTTTGCAACGAAGGCATTTTGATTGGGGGAAACGAGAGGTCGAAGGACAGGTTTGAGTCTTTTAATAAGGATTTTGGCAACAATTTTATAAGTGGTGTTACAAAGGCCAATGGGTCGAAAGGATTTTATGAGTTCAGGATTGGTGATTGTTGGAATAAGGGCTATATTAGTGCAATTATCCAGTACTGGGATAGTTTGGGTGGAGAATATGTGACTTATATAGGCATAGAGATCGATCATGTTGCAGGGTGTTCCAGTTCTTATGAAAAACCTCCCTAGCCCAACTACTAATGGGTGCCTGTAACCCGATTAAGGATTCTTGAAACCTCCCATGAGCAGAGTGCCATAAGGAATGAATGAAGGGCAGGAAATTTGGGTGTGAGCACCACATTGGCGCATAAACAAATCTTTTGTGGGGAGATGAGTGTGTTTGATTGGGCTTCGGAATGAGGAGGAGTGGATTATGATCAGAGGTAATCCTGGGTAAGTTTGATACCACGGACTCAGGGCACTGATTCACCCATTGTGAGTTCCCCCATGCTCGATCCAACCTTTCAATAATTGGTCACCTTTTTCGCTTATTCGTCCATGTATAACGTGGTCCTTTAAACCCAAGGTCCACTAGGCCACACTGGTCCATACATGTTTTGTATGCATTCATTCGGAATTGGCTTGGAGGGGTACCCCCAAATTTTTCATTCTCACGAACGATGTCATTAAAGTCCCCCATTACAATCCATGGTCCATCAACAGATTCAGAAATCTCAACTAAGTCACGCCACAACTATTTGCGAAATTTGAACTTTGGACTAGCATAGATGGCAGATAAATAAAAGGCAAAGTTTTGATTGGTTACCTGAA
>SNQN01000304.1:129082-150190 GCA_008642245.1 Bassia scoparia
CCACTCTCTTTCCCTCCCATAATTATTCCTTTCATCATAGTGACCTTCTGACCTATCATCGCCATATCCTCCTGAACCAGGTCGATACATTCCATCCATTGCAGATGAGCTGCGAAATCTGAAATGATTCCAATATGTTCGTCAATTAAGGAAAAATTCCCRACCGCAGCATRGTAATAAAACCACCGAAGTGGCAGGGTAGTAATATTTTTATGGGTTATTCCCACTAGTATACCTGAAAATTTAACAATTCCCACTGGTATACCTAAGCTTTTCAGATTCCCAAAAATATGCCTCAGTTTATCATAAGTTTCGAGACATGACATTAGGAAGATATATTCTGTTAGAAAACAGAATATTCCATTAAGTCAATATTCATTTTACTCTTTAGCACAAGTTTTGAGATGAATAAGATCATTTCCTGTAGATTTTGACTTCTATTATTGGCATTTAGTAATTATTAGGGTACATGATAAAAAGTCTCTTTCAGGTGTTGGTTAAAATAGTTGAAAGGTTACGTTACTAACTACAATAGGTAAATTATGATTGTCCAGTGGAAGAATAAGAGAGGTGAAGATATGAATAGTTTGAGAATAATTGACTATAGGATCATATTAAGAAGACTGTCAAAAGGAGGGCTTACAAGATTCCAATTTTTTTTTATTATTATTTTTTCGTAATTTTTTTTTTGCCAAAAATGTAAATTAAGATATGTTAAAAAGAAGTAAAATAAAAAAAATACAAAAAAAATTTAAAAAATGAATGATGTCCTAATATTTGACCATTTCCAAGTTTTAAAAAATTAAGGATTTTTCTAAGCTATGCCCTCGAGTTTCTTCAGTTTAGCTGTGCCCATATATTTTTGAAATTCTAAGTTGTACCCTCCAATTTCTCCTAATTCTAAGCCATAACCTTATTTCACTTAAATCACTTAACTATGGTTAATTATAATAATTTATAAGAAAACGCAAGAAGAAAAAATAAAAACAAACCACCACCAACAAACCACCCACGCCACCTTACCACAACCACAACCTTCTTCTAATAATAATTTTACTAGTTAAGTAATTTATATGAAATAAGGGTATGACTTAGAATTTGGAGGGCACAACTTAGAATTTCTAAAAAACATGGCTACTAAACTAAAGAAACTCAAGGACACACCTTAGAATTCCATTTAAAAGTGAATATCACCATCGAAAAATCCAAGAAAAATTTAAGCTCCATTAGACCCAAAAATGACGAAAAATAGGAACTCACTTATCTCTATTAGTAGCAGCCTTTTGTCGAACTTCTTCTATCCTTTCCATGTCGTTCACCAAAAGCACAAGGGTTTGAGATTTCCGCCRCACATTATTTCCTTGATCCCTTCCACTGGAGTCAATATATTGAAAATCGGACAATGTCTACATATTTAAGTTTACAGCAAACACCATCACAAACAAGTAAACAGAAGTGTCCTAATAATAAAAAAAGGCAACGATAAAAGAATACAAAGAAATGAAAATTGGATCTTTACAAATATTTGGTAAGCATGTTCCTTTATTTCTTCGATCACACGTTCAGATCCATGCGCCACCAAGTACTCCAAAACTGTCAAAGCCTGGAAGCATCAAATAGTACAAATACAATTCAATAAATGCAACATCTAAATCTTGAGCAAGATTTAGCAGGCATCGATCATTATTTAAAGTCATCATTAAAAAAAAAAAAAACAAACAGCTTGAACAAAATCTATATAATCAAACCCGGAACATAAAGGGATCGACATAATACGCATATGCTCATATCAGCCTTGCCTCTTTGTTTTCCCATGATTTTTCGTACCATCAACTACTAAAGGATTGTTTGTTTTGTTTCAATGAAACAAAGCCTTCATACTATTAACTACTAAAGGATTGTTTGGTTCATTTCAATGAAACAAAGCCTTCATACCATCAACTACTAAAGGATTGTTTGGTTCATTAAGTATATCCTTTCATATCTAACAAGCTACATCCCACGCACTCACAATTTCGAAACTCAAAGGATCTAGTCTAAGATTAAACCTTAATATGCCAGCAAAATGAAAAGTGGGAAGAAACGCCTTAAATCTATACATATATAGTATGCTTAAAACAACTCAATGAGAATGATTATCAAGCATATATGTGCAGATGCGCTGGAGAAAAATCGCGAAGAGATATTCTGCATATGATAAAATCTATAAAATAGGGTTTAATAAATGAATTATGCAAAGAACCTCTTGTCTTCGAAGTGGCTCCTTAATTTAATGATTAAGGCTAAGTCTTCAGCTGCAGCAGCTTGTACTCTGACTTTCCTACATAGGCCATTTAGCACGCAGATCCCTCACTTGGCAAGATTGAAACAATGACTTAAACCCGGACGGGAAAATGCTTTCTGACCTTTTCATTTTCGAACACCTTCCGAAAAAGGGTTGTCTTTCCTATTCCTCCCATACCCATCACAGCAATGACAGAACGAGAGGATTTTTTTTTTTTGATAGCAGAACTAGAGGATTTTTCCTCATTCAGATTCAGCAATTCGATTATCTAATGCAAATATATAGAGGTATGATAGTTCTATGGCAAATAACATGAGAAAAATTGATGCTTGCCAATCCGCAAGAAATATGCAATGTTGGCATAACTTATGATTAAGTAAGACAGGAACATTGTTGAATACGGAGTTTAAAGAGAAAAATAAAATCAACTTCAATGGTAAAATTCAATCAATAACATTTTAGTCTAAGTACCTTGCATGTTTACTTAACTAACGTGAATGAGTGTCATATTGTGGTATACACTACTGTAATTCCTAGGTAGAACTATGAGCTGAAGTACAAGTACAATCAATATAAAAAGTCTATAATCAGCAGATACGGATTAAGAAACAATAAAGCTTACTCTCATTGCAAACTCATCACTCCATTATTCAATCTCCCAACATGCACCTTCGCTGTTTTCCTAATTCGTTTGCAACTGAGAGCAATAGCAGTAAAGCAGAATAATAGCAAACAGAATAGCACATCAGCAATTGAGAATGCGAGAAAAGTTGTAATATTGCTTTTATCACATCAACAACTGAGAGCAATAGCAGAAAAATAGCAAAATAAGAGTAAAATAACCACCGCATATTATACCACATTAGCAGCCAAATTAATTCCAGTCAAAAAACACTCAAATTACGGCCAATTTGTAGCCATATCACCACCAAAACCGCCACATACACCACCCAAAAAACTCACGCCCAAATTCGAACCCTAAACACTTTAAATCACAATAATTCAACCCTAACCGTAAACCCTAAATTAGATTATTTCGAATCCTAAAGGCTTATCAAATCATAATTAATAAATCTAGGTTAACATATAATAACTATGATAAACCTAGGTTAACATAAACTAGTTGCTTCATCTTCATTATTTGAAAACTGTTATTTTTCATTGACTCAGATTAGATCGACTTGGCATTGGTCCCTATTACCTTAGTAGTATAATTCATTATTTTACTAACGAGTTATTGACTTCTTGCTATATATGTTTGAGAATAATATATATGTAAAGCTTATTACAATGTTTTAAATATGAGAGTAGATAAAGAGTTTGGCAAGTGGCTAGCTACAATAGCACCGGAGTTTATCACAAAACAAGACAAAAGTGGGATAACACCTCTAGATAAAGCCTCAGATTCTGGTGTTAATTGGCTTGTAAGAGAAATGCTATCAACAAATCCCGTCTCAATATTTCGTGTTGCACCCTTAGCTTGGGTTAATGCTTGTAAGAATGGTCATGACTCAACTGTTCGTGCCTTCATAGAATGTCATCCTAAAAGTTTTAAAAATCATTGTCTAGATTATAAGATATCTCCTTTGCATCATATAAAACTCCCAAATGTAAGAAGTTACGAAGACTTTCTCAAGCTTCCATACATGATGGATCTCATCAACCTCCAAGATTCCGAAGGGGCAACACCTTTACACGCAGCTATACGAATTGGGGACATACATTTGACAGAAGCATTGCTCAAAATAAGTGACACAATGTACGAGATCATGGATGACAACAATGAAACCGCGAGATCATTACTGCAGAAAAAATACAAAAATAAAAATTGGGTATGTTTTCACTCAGTTATTTACTTACGACAAATTCTTTCTACTAATTTTTTCTTTTTATATGCATGGTTCTAAACATGTGCAATCATTGGTATATTATTGTTCATCTTTTGTTTTAGAGAAGGATAACAAATGATTCTAATTCGTTTTTCTTGTGTTTTTAAAGAAAAATAACCTAATATTATAGAAAAGAAAAATTAAAGTAACAATCAATAAAAGAGCAACTATTTATTGAATAGAAATTGTAACAAAAAAGTTTTTAGTGGTAATACAAATAGATAAAGTTGCAAGCAACCTCGCTCAAAGGCTCAAATATTTTGTAAAAAGTAGGATTTGTCTCGCTGGCTTTTTTTATAGAATTGTTTTCCTATATCTTAGGCCGTATATTTTATTCTTGGAGCAATATAATTTGAAAAAGTTGTCCAGAACTATCTAAGTTACACCAATTTTTGCGAACAACTACCTAGGTTTGATTTTTTTTTTTTTTTTTTTTTTGTCAAAACTACCTAAAGTAAATTATATATTGTTTATTGTTGATGGTTTCAGAAAAAGATGTGCAAAGAGATTGGATATGATCCCAATATAAAAATAAATTACCTGCAACGTAAGACCAATTTGCTAGATGTGAGAAACGCATTATTCGTGGTTGCAGCTCTACTAGCCACAATTACATTTACAGCCGGATTTACTCTTCCGGGTGGATTAAATCAAGATACTGGGGAAGCAATGTTGGCGAAAAAGGCGGCATTTGTAGTGTTTATGATAGCGGACACTATAGCTCTATTTTGTTCCATGTCTGTGTTAGTATGCCTCATATGGTCCATCGTCAATGATTCAAGTAGATCAATGCAGCTGATCGACCAAAGCATGAATTTACTCATGATATCGCTTGTCTTTACCGTGATAACGTTTATGTGTGGAGTGTTCATGGTTATCTCCCAAAAGTCAATGTGGGTGGCGATCTTTGTAATCGTCATGTGTTCTATCCTTGCGACTGCAATCATAGGGAGTATGTTGTATCAACTTGTAAAATCAGTTATTCAAAAAGATAAAAATAATGGTACAGGTACGTTCATTGTCAAATTCATTTGCTTGATTTCGTATGAGGAGTCGTAGTGTTATCTCATAGTTTTTTGAATGTAGTGTTTACTTTCATGACTTGCGACTTCAATTCTAGAAATGGTTTTCTAATGATTTCCTCTTGTGGCGCGACTTCACTTTCAGGTCAAATAGGTTCAGCAGTGTAGACGTCGTACATCTCCAGTTCCATCGACGAACTCAGCCTTATAAGAATTGAACTAATCTATGGTGTGCAAGTGTGTATATATGTGTAAAGTGAAGCTTTTAATTTTCTAGAGAAATAGTACTTGTTGTGTGTAATGTGTGAAAGAGTCTCTTTCATTTTGAGTGATTTAGATTATTTTCAGAGAACTAATTAAGATTGCTTTGAAGTATTTGTTTCTATTGTAATTTTGTCTAGTGTCATCAAAATTTATGAACAACCTACTATTTAGCAAAAGTGTTTAGAGTCTACAAAGATAAAATAAAAAATTATTGAATTGAGAGCACCTCCATCCAAGAGGATGTTACATCCTCGTAGCACCCTCTTTCCTCCCTAAAGAGATCAGTTTATATATGGATGTGGACTTTATTAAGAGGATCCTAATGCTAATAGGATTGAAGGAAATCCTCTATTTTTGGAGGATTTGTTTTCTTCGCTCAAGAGCCCAATTGTAAGAAAAATAAAGATCAAAGTGCTCCCACGTGAAATGAAAGCATCTTCAATGTTTTTTTAAAAAAAAAAATATTATCATTAAAATGATAATATATAAAAGTTATGGATGAAACAATACATAGTGGGTCCAATTAATGATGTGACAAAGATCCTCATGAATGTGGGGAAAATTAAAAGAGCGGAAAGAAGAAGAAGATGAAAATAGTGAAAAATTAGGTGTAAGAGGGAGATAAAGAGAGAGAAAGTGAATTAGAACCAGGATCCACTCATGGATGTTAATGCTCTGAAAAGGTAATGATGAAAATTATTTAATTATTGGAAGTGGAAGTTAAAATTTAATAAATTATCGAAGGAATAATATGCTTATTATTTGAAGAAATAAATCTCATTTTATTTGTAACCCATGATAAATATAATACGGAATATAAACTAGTTTTTGTCCTAGACCTGTCTCTTATACACATCTAGTGAAAAATTAGGTGTAAGAGGGAGATAAAGAGAGAGAAAGTGAATTAGAACCAGGATCCACTCATGGATGTTAATGCTCTGAAAAGGTAATGATGAAAATTATTTAATTATTGGAAGTGGAAGTTAAAATTTAATAAATTATCGAAGGAATAATATGCTTATTATTTGAAGAAATAAATCTCATTTTATTTGTAACCCATGATAAATATAATACGGAATATAAACTAGTTTTTGTCCTAGACAATACCCTACATAATTTGATTTTTATTTAAATGTAAAGATTTGATAAAACCTTTTATGGTAGATAGTTAATTATTGTTTCACGCCCGATCAAACCGGGTTGCATTGTCCTGTTTCATACAACAACAAAAGCAGCAACTTTGTTTCACGCAAGAACAAGGTGGTAGCGTACCATGTAGCCTCAACTCATCTAGCCAGCAATGCCACCGTCATGACTCCCCGACTAGGCTTGCAACTAGGCCAACCATCAGCCCCACCAAATTTCCCAAATTTAAACAGTTTCGAATGAACATTTAGGCAGTGTTCATTTGTTCGAACCTCTTTCGAACAATCTGAAAACTAAATCTGGGTATTTCGAACAAACACTTTTCGTTCATTTTTATAATCAAATTTCAGTAAAAGCAAGTTTTTTGCATCAAGCAAATTTGAAGATTTAACACATAAAAACAAATTGGGGAAAAAAATTAGGATTTTAAATTGTATTGAATAAGAGTCTTTGATTTTAAAACGAAAACAAGAATTTACAACCTTTGATGAGTGATTCCCAAGCATCCTGCAATGATTGGAGATGTACAGCCTCACGTGTTGCTCCTATAGTCAATCCACAAGCACCCGATCACATTCCCACGTATTCTAGTACAAAAGACAAGGATCACTATCTTTCTCACTTTTTAGAGAGAAAATCAGTATGAATAATTTCTAAGGTTAGGGTTTTCTTTTTTCTATAACAACTTACAGTAAAGACTCTTCATCAAGCACAAACATAATAAGTTATTTTATATAGCTTATTAGAATGTGTCAAACTGATAAGTGTCAAAAGTGGTCACATTTAGGGCTTGTTTATTCTTCTTTTTTGGCCTTTTTGTACGTTATCGATCATCTTTTACTAGCTTTTCGGCAAATTTTCCTCTTTCGGTAGATTTAGTGAGTTTTTAGTAGTATTTATAGGTTATTCCACTGTTTTCTTCTTATTTTCCTTTTAATGCCTCCTAATGTGTTGCTTAAAGAGTTGTTTCAAGTTGCCTTGTGAACTTTCTTAGCTAGCCGAGCCCTGGGCTTCATTCAGTCTTTGTTTGTGTGATAATCAGCACTAGTTATTAACTTAGCATCATAATTCGCTATTAGTAAATCAATAACTAAACTAGAATTCCAATTTTTTGCATTTCGAACATCATATAAATATGAAAAAATTTACATATCAAGCATAATAAAAAGCAAACAATATTTTACTATATGCATTATTTTTTTCTTGATTGTAAAATACTCTATTAGTTTGTAAGTATACTAAATTGTCCACTATTTGTTTTAAAACTCTAAGGTGAATGAAGTAGTTACTTGTTGAGTCCCTTAGGTTTTGAGTGATGAAAAACTGATACAGGAAACACATGACACTTAATTGTGAAAATAAGTTGGTTTGGGAACCAGCTGATACAGGATACCTGTTTCCCCAGACAAGTTAATACTTGTATGTGCTTATGTTGAAACTAACTTGTCTTACTACAGGGAACAACTGAATAAACACAAGGTCATATACTGGTGCGGAACCAGTAGGAGTTGTTTCCTTGACTGTTATACTGAAAAACAGTCACATACCTTTTATTGCATCTTAACCATGTTACATGTGCAGTAATTAGGTTGATTCCAAGACTTGAAGTGTGAAGACCTTTTGAAGTCATTTGAAGAAAAAGGTTGTGCTCATAATTGAAGTATTCAAAGAAAGATTCAAGGTCTTGAAGATTACATGAAGAAAAGAAGAAATGTCTCTCAAATGTTTAATCTAGGAAATTCATGTAATATGCTCTTTAGTATGACTTATATGCTTTGGTTTAAATGCTTATATGTGTTTTGAGTTATGGTATGAATTCTGGTACAAGATTGGAATTCATAACATACTCATTTAGGGAACCAGGCTGGGGAACTAGCTGTGTCCCTGAGTGGAATATGGCTGCGGTTTGAAAAAGAATTTTTTAAAAAAAAGTTTTGTAAAAGATTTATTTTAAAAATATGTTATGCAGCTGGAAATATAAATGAGAATATTTTGTTACCTTAAACCTAGGAGTATTTATCTTGTTTGATCTTATCCTCATGATCGAATCAAACAAGATAGATACTTTCCTTAAATCTCATCTTGCCTTGCTCGGCAAGTAGAGAGATTTAAGGAAACTAGGGTTAAGGTCAACATGCTTATAWATACTCATCTATACTCCTTAATTCCACACATCTCTCYACGGATCGAAAGAAAGTAAYTTTTGAGAGAAMACACAAAAGCATCAAAACCCTACTTTGAGTCATACACAAGAGCATTAGTCGAGCATATAAATTTCTCTTATTAGCTTTTTAGAAGTAAATTCAAAAGAGAGAAAATTTGATTTTTGAAAGGCATTCAATAGAGGGGTTGGAAGCCAAGTGAGTGTTTGTGAGTTCAAACACAAGTTGGACTTACGAGTACGTGTGAGTCGAGTGCACATTCAGAGTTGAGTGTGGGGTGTGTTGGTTCCCAAAGTAGGGAAACAGCAGGGTGTGTGTGTTCTTTGTTTTTCGGAGTAGATTAATAAAAGAACATACGTAGCCCATAGTTGGGTGAACCTCGTTAAACTTTGTGTGTCCTTTATTATTTTGTTTACATTTCGCTGCTTACAAGAACCAACCCAACTGGTTCCTCATACTTAATCCGAAAAGAAAGAAAAATAAGTAGGAGATTAGAATACTCAATTCACCCCCCCCTCTCTCTTGAGTATCATAAAACCTTCAATTGGTATTAGAGCCAAGGCTTCTTGCAAGAGTAACATCTAGAGAAGTCAAGTATGAGTACTCTAGAGTTAAGTGCCATTGGTTATGATAGCAAGACACCAAAGTTCAACGGAAGTAACTATGCTTGGTGGAAGAACAGGATCAAGAATGTGATCATGGGGATTGACTATGAGTGTTGGCTTGTAGTAAAAAATGGTACAAACACAATCGTGAAGACTGATCTGAAGGGAATAAGATTCCAATTTAAGACAGTGAGTTGGTAACTGTTGATTACAAGTTGCTTGTGAAGAATGTAAAAACAATGTCCATATTACAACAAGCCATAGGTGAGACAGAGTACAACCGAATCTCTAGATGCAGTAGTGCAAAAGAGATTTGGGWTACTCTTGAACTTGCGTATGAGGGAACCAGCGAGGTAAAAAGATCCAAAATTGATTTTCTTATGTCTAAATATGAATTGTTTGCAATGAACAAGGGTGAAAAGATCAATGATTGTTTTCGTAGATTCATGATAATAATCAATGATCTTGGATCCCTTGGCAAAAGTTTTTCTGATGAGGATCTTGTGAGAAACGTATTGCGCAGTTTAACAGATGCCTGGACAGCCAAGATCACTGCCATCTATGAAGCCAAGGACTTGTCTACTTTGTCTYTAGAACAGTTGATTGGTTCCCTCATGACTCATGAATTACTAATTGACTCAAAGTCTGAGAAGGAACCAGCCAGAGGCATAGCCCTTAAGGGAACAGTAGAAGAGGATGAAGATGAGATTGGCATGATTGCCAAAAGGTTTGAGAGAACACTCCGAGATCAGAGGAAGAACTTCAAAGGTAAAAATTTCAAAAAGACTAACTCATCCTCTATAGGGTGCTTCAAGTGTGGAGAGAAGGGACATCTAATCAAAGACTGTCCTAAATGGAAGGACAAACATTCCAAGTCTGGAGAAAAGCGAGCCTTCAAGAATGCTATGATAGCATCAATGTGGGGTGATTCTGACTCAAAATCTGATGAGGATGAAGAATCACCTAACCCTAGTGTTTGCATGACTGCCTTTGCAAACATCAAGGGAAACAGCACTGATCCCGAAACCAGAGGGGGATTGGAACCAGCACATTCGAAAAATGTTTGATGGCCAAGAAGGATGTGCTGCATGAACACAAGGTAAACTTAGAACAAGTTAGGGAAGATATGCATGAGTATGATAGAGACAATATGCTTGCTTGTATAGACTCTTTATTAGATGAATGCTATAAACTGGGTGAAACATACATAACTGGCAAAAGAGAACTTAAGGAAAAATGTGCTGAATGTGAAGTTGCTATTGCTAGTTGTGATCACCTTGAAGAAGTTTGCCATGAATTAAAAAATCAAGTGCAGAGCTTGAGGTTGAATTGGACAAGTGCAAGGTGGAACTTGAAAAGGCTAGATCTTCTAAACCAAACTATCCAGTTGATGGTGAAGAAAATCTTACCTCCTGGCTCCCCAGAGACTTATCAACCTCAAGTGAGTCTCTTGATTTTTCAGCAGCTAGAGGAAAAGCAACCTTTTGTAGCATGACTTCTTTGTTGAAAGCTTTTGAAATAATGGCTAGCAACTTAGAAGATCTTTACAAAGAGAATGCTTTACTCAAAGCTGCACATTATACTGTTCCCCTAGCAGGTACCAGCGAAGAAATCAGTGACTTGATAGATGAATATGATGGTAAGATATGTGATCTACATGCTATGATCTATCAATTGAAAAAAGGCAAGCAGCCAGTGGTTACTGACATGTCTATGGATAATATGATCCTAAATCTAAATTTGCAACTTGAATCTTTAAAAAGTGACATTGTTATTTTAAAAGAAAAGAATGAGTTGTTAACTGAGAGTCTTAAAGCAAGAGAGAAGGAACTACATGAGAGCCATAGACATGTGAGTAAACTACTGACAGCACAGGAAACTTTAAGTAAGTTGACATCAAATCGAGTTAACCAGGGGAGAGTTGGTCTTGGTTATAACAGACAAGGAACCAGGACTAACTGGTCTCCCAGGGAAACCACATGGATCAGGGAATTCCAAAGAGGTAAGTATGTTATGTCTAAGGACATGCATGTTTGTTATCATTGTGGTATGAATGGACATAAGATTCATGAATGTCCTGCTAGAAGACATAGTGTGAATAAGAACAATAAACATGTGAAGTTGGTCTGGAGAAGAAAAGACCAACCAGATGCAAATGTTGTGGAAAAGGGACCCAAGAAAGTTTGGGTTCCTAAATCTAATGTTTGATTTGTTCTTGCAGGCTAAAGTGAAGAGAAGTACCTATTGGTATTTGGACAGTGGATGCTCAAGACATATGTCCGGAGATAAAGAGCAATTTCTCTCACTAGTAGCCTGTGATGGTGGAAGTGTTACCTTTGGAGATAACAACAAGGGAACCATCACTGGTTTAGGTAAGGTAGGTAAGACACTTTCAAATGCAATTGATGATGTATATTATGTTGAAAGCTTGCAACATAATCTTTTGAGCATTTCACAACTATGTGACAAAGGTAATAGAGTTGAGTTTCAAGCCAACCCATGTCATATAGTTAACTCACAAACAGGTGAACTTATATGCGAGGGAACCAGGAGACATGATGTTTACATTACATTTCTGGATCAAATTCCTCAAGATAAGTCTGTCTGTTTGAGAGCTATTTCAGATGATAACCAATGGATTTGGCATAAGAGATTTGGACATGCAAGCTTGACATTACTGAATAAACTTAAGTCTCAAGACTTGGTAGTAGGACTTCCTAACATCAAGTATGAGGCAGATAGAGTTTGTTCAGAATGTGTCAAAGGGAAACAGGTCAAAATCTCTTTTAAGCCTAAAACTGTTTTGAGTACCAGCAGACCCTTCGAACTTTTACACATTGATTTGTGTGGTCCCATGAGAGTTCAAAGTCGAAGAGGTCATAGATATGTCTGTGTTATTATTGATGATTATTCCAGGTACACTTGGGTGATAATGCTCCACTCAAAGGATGAAACATTTGATGAGTGGGTTACTTTGGTGAAACAGGTGGAGAACCAGCTTTCCTACAAGCTGGTCTCGGTAAGAACAAACCTGTAGACACCCAAATGTGTCTCCCCAAATGAGTAACCAATGATGAAATATACCACGTTTCGTGATCGATTTGATTCTGAAAGACGTAGTTGAACTCGTAAAAAAAAGCTCGAAATATGTGAAGTCATGCTCGAAATCATGAGGCAAAGGTCAAATAAGAGGCAAAAAGTATTTTCTTTTATTTCTTTTATTTATTTTCTATTATTTTCTATTTAGTTTTAGGATTTTTTAAAATAATTCATATTGGTGATCTTCTCATTATTCTGAGCTCACCAGTATTTTTAGATTATTTTTCCGATTTTTCTATAATTTTCTATGAATTTTATAATATTTACAAAAATCAAAATACACAAAAAATACATAAAAAATCATAAAATACCAAAAAAATACATGGAATGTTCTAGAACCCCCTAGAACCGTATTGTCTTGCAAAAGGGGGTGTCTAGGTTCATCCAATCCGAGAAGAATCAGAATTTTTGTAAAAAAAAGGTAGGAAATAATCGAGCGTATATACGCTCAAGACGAGCGTATATACACTCCTCTGAGCATATATACGCTCCTCTGGGGGTATATACGCTCGTTTTGAGCATATATATGCTCGTTTTTGGTTTTTCGTGCCTATAAATACCCTCTTTTCCTCATTTTCGAGAAGGACACACACGTTATGAAGATACGACATACATCGCTAAGGTTCACGAACTCTCTCGCTTTCTCACTTACACTCTCTTGCCATTAAAAACAAAAAATACGAGTTTTAGCACTCTTTTTGAAAAAAATCGACGAGCGAAATCAGGGTATAACTCCGAGGTTACACTCCCAAAACCTTCATTTCGCATCCTTTTAATTTGATTAATAACTATTACGAGTTTCAGTTAAACTAATAAAATGTAGAAACCTACCTTTCAATTGTTGCATGTAAATACGTAGGATTAATCTTCTCATTTTCGTTTTTATCAATGTCATTTTCATTTTCGTCATTCCTTATTATTATCTTCAATACTAACATGTTTATTTGTGTTGTCTAGCGGATCGATCAAAGGCACTTTTTCGTCAATACTAACATGTTTGTTTGACTTCACTACTACAAATATTGGATATGGCACCAGTTTTAAGAGACCGGTGGTGTATGAAAACCGGTCTCTTAGGTTAAGAAACCGGTTTTTAAATAAAACCGGTCTCTTATATGGAATTAAAGAAATCGGTTTCTTGTGCATCGATTTCTGTCATTAGTTTTGGGGCCCACTTTTTGCATATTACAACTTTAAATAATAAAGCCCTCTTGTAGCTTCTTCATTTTCCTTTGTAATTATATCAAAAGCCTTCACCAACTCAACTTCCCCTTCTCCATTTTCATCTTCTTTTCCTATTTTCTCTCTCCTAGCGTTTTTTTCCTTTCTTTTCTCTTGAATTTCTGTAAATTATGTTTTGTATATGTCATTACTTCACCACTCTCTCATTCCTTTCTAATGTAGCATCTTCTTATTGCCTAAACCCTTGCTTCACTTCTCCAATTATCACCAAACCCTTCCATTCATATTTAATCGATCTGATGCTCGTCAAGTATTGCTCGCCAATCTGCTTCGTCAATCAATTCGCTGGCCAAACCAACTCGTAAACTTGTAAGATTTCAATCTTAATTTGCCCACAATTCCATTTTTCATATTTGCTAAAATGCAGATCTACTGTTCGTAAGTCTATGTTCAAAATTATACTTGATATTCATTCAAAATATGCTCGAAATTGTGTTGAATATTTGCTAGAAATTTGATTGAATTTAAATTCGAATTCATGCTATAAATTGAGTTCGAATTCTCGCTAGAAATTCAACTGAATTTCTTTTCGAATTTACGCTTGAAATAATACTAAATTTTGGTAGAAATTGATGACCTGAAATTCAGTTCGGATTTTTTCCTGAATTTCCTCTTTTCAGTTCGAAATTATTCTTAATCTGCTCAAAATTCTACTGAAATTGTTATTTGGAATTCCTATTATGTTTTACAAATTTCTGAAATTTTCTACTTTTTAAAAAATAAAAGTAAAATAAAATTCCACTTCCAAGTTTATTTCTAATGAATTTCGTAAATTCCTACTCCGTATATATTCATGCTGCTATCTTGATTTATATATTCCTAAAATTTCCATCTTGATTAATATATTCCTGACACTTCTCTTTATGGATGAACTATCTAACTGTGACTTGTTTTATGTTTGGGTGAACAGGTAGTTTTTGACATGGATGTGTCATTTGGTAAAAAAATTTATTTCAAGAAGAGAACGTGGAGGAAATAATTGTATTTTATTTCTTAATTAGATTAACTTTGGACTTAGAATGTATCATAGGTTGATTCTTGTTTATTATTACTTCTATGAAAATGGTATTTACTTTGTAGTGGTATTGTTTTCATCTATAATAATTTGACCCATTGTTATACCTTTAATATTTAAAATTTGAATTGTAGTTATGACGCACAACAAAAATTCGTAGTGCATTTAATTGGGAATATGGATATTCAATCCATATATATTCCCAATTAAATGTTTTTTGAAAAAATAAATAAATACATCAAAGAGACCGGTTATGGTGACTAACCGGTTTCTTAGATGCATCAAAGAGACCGGATATACAATCAAAACCGGTCTCTTTGGTTGGTCAAAGAGACCGATTTTATCTTAACACCTGTCTCTTTGATGGTTTTAAGAGACCGCAAAAAATAACTGGTCTCTTTACCTAAGAGCCCTATCACCTAGAGACCGGTTGTTTAGCGGTCTCTTTGGCCTTTTTCAACCGGTCTCTTAGCCGTTTTTTGTAGTAGTGCTTGTTTAGCGGATCGATCGAAGGCGTTTTCATTATATTCATTATGTTCTAACGATTTGTTTGTTTGCAGCGACAAGGTAAGGATGATGTGTGTGTGTGTGTGTGTGTGTGTGTGTGTGTGTGTGTGTGTGTGTGTGTGTGTGTGTGTGTGTGTGTGTGTGTGTGTGTGTGTGTGTGTGTGTGTATATATATATATATATATATATATATAGGGTGAGGATCCCATGAGAACTCCTCTTAGGTGAGAACTATGAGAACTTCATGTTCTACACTTTTACACCACATGTTCTACAGATTTAGGGTTCATGTTCTACGGATTTAGGGTCTATGTTCTACATTTTTAGCATTCATGTTCTACAATTTTAGATTATATGTTCTACAATTATAATTTTCATGTTCTATAGATTTAGTCTTCGTGTTCTACTGATTTGGTATTCATGTTCTACACTTTTTGTGACTTTCACTCTCCTCCTATTGAACCACCACCAAGCCAAAGCCCACAAATGACCCACGCACCACCACCACTTCCGCACTGAGCCCAACCAAACCCGACCCACCATCATCCAATTCGACCCGACCCACACTCACCCTCACCCAATGCGACCCGACCCACACCTCTCGCCACCCCTCCTATCATCGCACCACCGTCACCCTCACCCACACCCGACACCTCTCTCCACTGCACCACTACCCTCACCCCATATCCACACCCTCACCAGCCAAACCACCACCACTCGTACCAAAAACCCTCACTCTTGACCCAATGAACCTAGCTTCACCTGCACCAAACACCCCCACCCTCGACCCACACAACCAACCACCAACCTCAAACAAATCTAACCCAACGCAACACCAATTTCGAGCGAATCGAATGCTAACTACCACCACAGGTGAGATCTGAGATTTAACACAACACGCGAGGGGGGTTAAGGGCTAGGTGCGTCGATCTTGTAGCGGCAAGGGGAAGTAGTTGGTGGCGGCGTTCTGGTGCGGCGAAGGGTCAGGTGGTCGTTAGGGCCTGGTTAGGTTCGAGCCTTAGTGGTTTGAAGTTCGGTTGTGCAACGAAGACCGTGATTCGAGGCATGGTGGTGGCAACCGTGGTGGTGGTGGTGGTTTGTACTAGTATGAGGGAGGAGAGAGAGTGTGTGAGGAAGGAGAGAGAGGGGATTACGTGAATGAGGGAGGAGAGAGAAAGTGTGAGGAATGAGAGAAGATAAGGAAAGGATAAGGCAGAATAAATTTAAAAAAAATGAATGGTTATGATTATTTTTTGGTTTAAATGGAAGGTTGAGATTAAAGTTCCCATAGTTCTCACTTAGTATGGGTTCTCATATGAACCTAACTCTATATATATATATATATATATATATATATATATATATATATATATATATATATATATATATATATATATATATATATATATATATATATATATATATATATATATATATATATATATATATATATATATATATATATATATATATATATATATATATATATATATATATATATATATATATATATATATATATATATATATATATATATATATATATATATATATATATATTGTATATATGTTTTGTGTCACGCTTTGTATATTTGTTTAAATAAGACCGGAATTTAATTGCTTGTCACATTAAAGTCAGATAATTATGGACAACCGGTTTTCTAGGCTCCTTGTTAATATTGACTAACAACAAAGTGATCGCCTTATCCATTGTAGAAGTCATTGTTTGTATAATAGTAACCCACCTAGTAACCTTTAGGATTAGTGCGCTAATAAGGCTTGAAATTGCTAAGTTGTGTGCATCCAATAATCGTGTTTGAATGGAATTACAATGAGACCGAGTAGAGGCCGCTACATGCGGGCGGATTGGGTCAAAGATTCAATCCGTACCATGTCCCCGAACCCACGAACTGGTTACTGGATCGAACCGTGGGGCCATTGTTTTGGCACCAACGTTTCGGGCGTCCGTGATTAACCTTTATAGGCACGGTGGCGATCCCCTTACTCGACAACACTCCCCCAACGCACTCACGTGCGGGTTCTGTGGCTCAAGCCCACAACACAACACACACATCGATGTAGGCCCAAGCCCCCCGCGGGGTAGGCCCACGGTCTACAATTTGGCGACTTCACTGGGGATAATCACCGTTAGGTGAAGTGGACAGACTTGAAAGTCTCGTAATTCCATCATCACGATTATTGGATTTTTGCATATTGCATGTGACCCTCCGCATAGGGTCATGCCTTAGGCTCCTTGGTCTCAATATGGGCATGTTCTATGCTCGAGACCACCTCTAAGGGGGGATACTACCTTGGTTGCATGTGGTTAATGGATCACATGGCTAAGGCAAGTCCTATCCCACCCATGCCGTGTGTGCACGTGTTACGGATGCGTGCACATAAGGGATAACTCGGCCATACATCACTTACCGTGAAAGTGGTGAAATTGGACCCAGCTCTACTCTTAGGCGTGGTACCCTCTTTGACCGATCGGCCTAGTTGACTTGTCATCATGTGTTGTATATATGTGCATTGTATGGGCCCTAGCCATTGTATAGTTCTTGACCTTAACACATGTTCATAATCACATTCATGTAGTCCATGGTCATCTTTTAGTTCACATCATGCATTTCATAGCCCATAGTGACTTTAGTTGACCTCTACCTTAGTCTATGACCATAGTTCACTAGGACTTTGTCCTTCAAACTTTCGACCTTAGTCCACATAGACTTTGACCTAGGTCTTGACCCTTGACCATTAGAGTAGGCATAGACTTTGACCTTAGGTCTTGACCCTTGACCACTAGGGTAGGCATAGACTTTGACCATCGATGTTGGCCTTAGACGTTGACCTTACCCTCGGCCAACATAGGCTCGACCTTTATGTTACCTAGGCATAACCTTAACCTCTTAGGACACATGCATATCGTGCATTCCCATGTCAATCGGTGCCCTTTCCGAAAAAAAACAAAAAAAATCAAAAAGCAAAAAAAAAAAAATCCAAAAAAAAACAAAATTGCACCTTGCATTCATGCATTCATTCTAGGAAAGCTGACCATGGAATTAGGACATGCATTTGCACCTGCATCCATATGTTCAATAATGACCAAGGGAGTTCACTAAGAGTTTATTTCTTTTTGAAACAGGGTGAAGCCGTCTCCATAGCCCTTGCTCGACCCAAAGAGTTTGATCCCTAAGCCCAATCCAAACTAACCTTCCTCCAACCTTCACTACTCATTAGCCTTAACACCACAAAATGGCCTCCGAACAAGAAATGATCCAAAACTTGCCGAGCAAGTTCAAGAGCTTGAAGCTAAGATCAAGGAGTTGACCTCGAGCTCTTCCTTGGACAAGCTAGTTGAAAAGGCGATCCAAAAAGCCATCGACCCCACCTTTTACCAAGACCAACCTCCTCTTGACCCCAACACTTCAACCAAACTGCCAAAGGATTTCTCAGCCGAAGACATACCCAAGTTCAAGGCAACTAATGACCCTCGATTCCATATTAAGGGATTTAAGACCACCATGGTGCTTAAAGGGATTGACTCCGCCTTTTTTCCAATAGTCTTTCCCCTTTCTTTGGAACCAATATGTCAAAAGTGGTTCTTCTCACTTCCTGAGAAAGAAATAGCTACTTCGGAAGACATCATCCACGCATTCATGGCAAGATACAAGGGTAACATTCAGACCCAAACATCCTTCCAAGAGCTTGAAATCCTTAAGCAGGGAGAGAACGAGGGGTTCACTACCTATCTGACTAGATGGAGAGGAGTTGCTGCCACCCTAGTCTCGCTCCAACTGAAGAAGAGATGGTCAAGACCTTCATTTCTGGCCTCAGCCAGAATACAAAGATCATCTCAAGTATCGAGGCCTTACCACATTCGCAAAGGTCTACGACATTGGAGTGGACATAGAGGATGATCTTCTTCGATTTGCATGAGTCAGTTAGGGTCTTAGCTTTAGGGCCGAGTCGGAGAGTCCCTTTCCCTAGACTGTGTATCATTTCTTTTTCTCCATTTCGGGTCTATGTCATTAGGTTTAGGATTAAATTCTGCAATTAGCCTCTATGTAATAAATTCTTGGTATTAATAAAACTTTAATTTATCATTATCTCTCTAGCCTCCATATAATTTGTGCTTCTAATTTTAATGGAATCAAATTAATTGCTGACCTCACACTTAAATGGACATTGCCAAGAGAGGCCTTCTTTCATAGCTCCACAAAATAACCTCTTCCCTCCATTCCCTTCATCACATCAAATCAAAATCCCTTGCAACCCTTTGAGCCATAAACACAATCATTCAACCTATCTTTCTTTCATCACCCACATCTACCTAACCCTTTGGACCAAACGGTGCGTAGGAAAAGACATGTGCAAAAGAAAGAAAAAAAGAAAATGGGCAAAAAAAGATAAAAAAAAGATAAAAAAAAGGTAAAAAATCAAAAGTTCAATGCCAGTTCTGCAAATGCAAATCAATCAAAATCAAAGTTCAAAGCCCAATTCAAATAAAAAAGTCAAAAGTCTAAAAAGCACACTGCGCACCGTGGGTCACTTCGTGATCATCGAGCCTTTTTCGACGCTTGAACCACAGCCTCACATTGCAACCGCAAAAGCCCTCTCACACGAGCATTGTCCAAATCATCATCAAGAACTACGACGGTCTGATTCCAAAAGGATACGTAGGAAGCCTCTTCTCTAGGTCGGACCCAATAACTCAATAACGTTCAGAGGTCCACTCTCCCAGTTGGTTTGATTCTCTTAAGGCTAGAAGCGCAAATTCCTAGTGTAGCACCCGACATAGACTCGAGCTTGAACCTACATCATCTAGCCAACCACATCAATTCCCCATTTACTTACCCTTAGTCACAAATTTTAGCCTTGTCTTTTCTTGAACCTTTAGCCTATTCTTTCATACACCTTAAGTGGCTCTCCTCAACTCTTCCTTAGGCTATCACTCTGTAACAATCATTATGCATCCTCCTCAAAGCATCGCATTGCAGCATTTTCACCATGTTCTCTCCTTATGCGACATTCAGCTCCAACTCAAGTCACCGATTTGAGCAAATCAAAATCATATCCCGATACCCCATCTCTCATAATTACCACTACACCACAAAAAGCTAAGCCAAAACTCATGACTCCACAAAATTCACTAGCCTTACCTTACTCCATCAGCCATTGCCCTATAACACAAGCCCCAACCTCGATTTCACCAAGCAAGCTCATCAAGCTTGGGGCTCACTAACTAAACTTACCATCATCACCACACAACTTGAGCCTTTCACCACACCCTAAACCCCCTAGGTTGGGGGCTCACTTGCAATCACAAGTATCGCCTTTGCTCGAATGGGGGCTTGAGACGGCTCCATCCCACAATCCAAAAACATTTTACCATTAGTCAATTTCCTTGGTCATTACATGCATTAGATCTAAGGACAAACATGCATTACACATGTAGTCATTGTAAACACTTCATAAGCACCATCATGCATTGAGCATACAAACATCATCATGCATATGCATTCTGCACCATACACATTACACATTGAGCATTGCACATTGCACCACCTCTACACGAGGCTAGGGCCCATCTTACGTGTAGTTGCCTACACACGCCTATACGGCTTTCATCGCTATACACGATTGTTTGTATACACAACATCTCCTTTTCACATCCTTTCGGGTTTTGGAATTTTCTCCCGCACCAGAAATTCCGCACACGCACTCTTTCGGATTTTGGAATTTACTCCCGCACAAGAAATTCCGCATACGCATCTTTTCGGGTTTTGGAATCTTCTCCCGCGCCAGAAGTTCCACAGACACACATTCTCTCGGGTTTTGGAATCTTCTCCCGCACCAGAAGTTCCGCAGACA
>SNQN01000304.1:154715-166944 GCA_008642245.1 Bassia scoparia
TGGAATCTTCTCCCGCGCCAGAAGTTCCGCAGACGCATATTCTCTCGGGTTTTGGAATCTTCTCCCGCACCAAAAATTCCGATGCAAGCAAATCATTCCAAGGATACATGCACATCCAAGGAAATCTGACCGCATGGGACACGGCTATAGGTAAAACTAACCATTGTTTTGCAGGTACCGGCGAAAAAGGGTAACTCAGGGTCGTAGAACGTCTTGAGTTGCTCTCTGTCCAAAATTGAATACTTTGACTTTCGTTTTACGAGACTTTCGTCTCTCCAGACTCAGTCAAAGTGGGGGCTTCTGCAGACACCCAAATGTGTCTTACTAGACGATTATAGGAATAATTAACTCCTGTTTCTTAATGATGCTTCCTATTAAATTGTGGTTTATCTTTTTAATGTAGGGACTTTAAAGTTACAGTATATTGTAGGATTTCTTGTTAATGTCATTCTCTCAGTGCTTCTCTAGAGTAGTTTTGTATTTTGAAGATAGTCTTATACTTGGACTCGCATTGATATATAAAATCAAGTACTATCATTTAAAGATAGTCTTCTTTTGATTTATGTGTCTTTTCGAATATCATTGTGAATCAACTAATTGCTATTAAAAAGTAGTACGTACTCTTGATCCAAGTGTGGCATATGCTGTTGGAAGTGTTAATTTATTCCTTTGCTAGTATTATTTGATTAATTTATTCTAGCATATTGCTTTGCTAGTAGTATTTGATTAACTTGTAGGCCTGATAGCCTGTCGTTGTGGCTACCAAAGATAAAACCTAACTCGGTCTCACTAAGCTACTAGCAAGGACAAGCAAGGGTCGAACCCACGGGAAAAATGTGTTAAGCACTGACTAGTTATCGAAGCGAGAAGCTAAGCCTTGATTAAAGTTAAGAGTGTGGTCACAAACACTATGAACATGAGAGAATAACAAACAATTAAGGCACTAGGATTGGGGTTTCGCCACACAAAACACACATGTAACAACCAAACGCAAGCAACGAAGCAATCTAGCACGATTCAACCGACAAGGGGAGACTTTCAAAGGTCCTAACCACTCTCTCAAGCTAGCTAGGAGAACCTCACTTGCAATCCAAGACATATTCTCATGGCTTGGTCACAAGCTCGGTTTAAGCATAAAGTCGCAAAACTATAACATCCCTAGAATCCGGCCCTATTCTCACGTCCTTTCATCTAATAGTTAGGAGTACACCGAAAGTTTCTTTTTCAGACTTCGTTCTTCATTCTAAGGTCCGAAAACACTCATAGCGTCAATTCATAGGAAATTAGCAATGACTCTTAAACTAACAGTCTGGCCAAACCAACAAACTTAAGCAAGGCGACGGGTTCACAGGTTGAAATAGGTTCCCCAACCTAGGCAAATAACACTCACAAGTTAAAACAATAACATACAATTAACAAGCTAAACAACAAGATCTAAGTTATAGAAAACTAAGAATCTTCATAAAACCCAAAAATGCAATTCATGATATTTAACAAATGAAATTAAAGAAGTGCAGAGATAGGAATAGTTATAGTCTTGAATATAAATATTGGTGCAAGAATCCAAGTTAACAAGCTTCAAAGTGCAAAAGAAATTGGAGATGCATTGATATGTGAACTCCAAGTGAAGCAAAGTGTACTAAAACTAAGAGAGAGAGAGAACTAAAGCAAAAATGTATTTTACATGAATGAAAACTGTGTCAGTCCAAAGTCCCTAACAGTGAAATACAAACCACAAAAACAGAAAGAAAAGTAAAATCAAAAAAAGAAAATAGAAAAAGCCGAAAAGCAATCCGTGAGCAAGGCAGAGGCGCCCGCCTACTGGGCGCTCAGACTGCGATCAGAACAAAGAATGGGGGCCCAAACTTTTCTTCGTTTAGTCGGAATGCATATACTAGTCGTTTTCGAAGCTATCGAGACTTACTTCACCTACAAGCTTGAATCCAATATCAAATGTAAGTTGTGCTGAATTATGCTATTAAATTAGCTGAACACATCCGAAAGTGCCCAAAACGCTCCAAAACTTCACCAAAGGTGACACGAACCATAATCCCGAGCCTCGAACAATCCAAAGTGTGTCCAAGAAACTTCTAACAATGTTCACCAAATGAGTGCCTGCAAAACCAATCAAAATAGAAGAGAAAAGGTGACAAAAACGCTCAAAGCGGCCGTTAGAGGGTTAGGGAAAGAAATGAGGAAAAAGACTCAAAACAAAGACAAAACTAACTCAAAACTACGAAAATAAATAAAAAAAAGACTCTAAAAACCGAATATAAAATTTGTACATCAAGGCCTACATGATGTTAATTACTAGCTGAGACTCTTCTCACTAACTTGCTACCATTCTGATTCCGTTGTGATGTTGCCACATGTCGTGGTTCTACTACTTGGTTGTTGTAGTTGTGTTGCAGGTCCACAGTTTTTGTTGCTATGATGTTGATGCTTCGTTATTGTCTTATTGCCAATGCAGCTGCCCTTTATTGCCATGTTTTAGTAGATTTTCTACCCTTTAACATTTTTTTGTATCATCAATTCATCATATTGATCCTCTACAAGTAGTTGGGTTTTGTATATTTCGTACATACAAAATTTGGTAAGGTTGATGTGTATTTGATGGAAATTGAACATTTTGTAATTTACTATAGTATATTTGAAGGAATGATTTTTTTAAAAAATATATTTTGATGTAATTTAAGTATTGTTGCTATTATTTGCCACTTCAATTAAGTAAGTTTTATTGTATTATTAATTTGAATGAAATCAACAACATTTTTATTTGTTATTGATATCATTTATTTATTTTTATTTTTTTAAATGTATTTTGCGACCGACAAATCAGTCGCTAAAATGAGAAGTTGGTCACTAAATTGCAACCATAAATTTAGTCTCTAAAATAAGAATTGAGTCGCTACATTGCAACTACTATGTTAGTCGCTAAAATAGAAAGTCAGTCGCTAAATTGCGACTAACCTATTAGTCGCTAATGTAAAAGGTAGTCACTAAATTGCAACTACATAGTTAGTCGCTAAGTAATCACAAAATAGCAACCACGCTATATTTCAGTCGTTAAACTCGAAATTGCGACCAAGGTTTAGCGACCACCGTAAAATTGGTCTCCGGTGGTCGCTAAGCCTAAATAGCGACCGTTTTTCAGAAAAAGGCAGTCGCTAATGGCGGTCTCTATCTTGAGTTTTTCTTGTAGTGTACTTTCTTGTCCTTTGACAACATACCCTTTTGTTTGTTCGATGTATACTTCTTCTTCAACTAATCCATTAAGAAAAGAGGATTTTACATCCATTTGATGTATCTTCCATTGAAATTGTGCTGCTATTGAAATTAGCAACCTTACTGTTTCCAGCTGTGCAATTGGAGCAAATTCCTCTTCATAGTCAATTCCCTGCTTTTGATTATAACCTTTGGCAACCAGCCTTGCTTTGTATCTTTCAACATCCCCATTGGCATTCCTTTTGATTTTGAATACCCATTTGACTCCTATTGTTTTCTTTCTTGTAGGAAGTGTCGCTAATTCGCAAGTTTCATTCTTTTGTATAGAATGTATTTCTTCATTCATGGCAGGAATCCTTTCCATTTGTTTCCTTTCTTCATTAAAGCTCATTGGTTCAATATCACTGAATAAGCAATACAATGAAATGTTACACAACAAGAAATTTGGTTTCGGTCGACCACCCTTACGGTAATAGGGGTTACCGACCGAAAATCGGTCGGTAAACGGTGTCGGAATCACAATCGTCAGTAATCCAAAGATTACCGACCGAATTTCGGTCGAAAAGGGTTTACCGACTGATTACCGACCGATTCCCGACCAATAACATCCGACCAAAAAATGGAGGGAAAAGGGAATTTACCGACCGAGTTAAAATCGGTCGGTAAATGCCCTTTTCCCTCCAATTTTTGGAGGGACATGGAGGGTTTACTGACTGATTAATCGGTCGGTAATACCGACCGATCTTAAATCGGTCGGTATTACCGACCGACTAATCGGTCGATAAACCCTCCTAATTATTTTTTAAAATTTAAAATGGCCATTACCGACCGAATATTTGGTCGGTAACCTATATTTGTGAATTTAAAAAAAGGACAAAAACCAGCTTGCAAAGCTGGTTTCCATTTCAACCAAAAACAATCAAAAGCAAAAATTGTCCATAGCAAAAGGACATAACAGGTACAAAGCATCTATATTATATTCCAAGTGTAATATAAATAGCTTGCATAAAACAAGCTAAGCTACACCGGGCCACCTAACATGCAAACCATAACTAAGATACTTGGTTCTTCACTCATATCAGATCATACACATTACATTACAACTTCATAACTTCAAAGCAGCAGTAGTCTTATTTCAAATGGATTTTATATAACATCATTAATAAGAACGATAAGATAATTGTCTTCCAGTAAGGATCAGATCAGATGATTAATGACTTTAGCGCCTTCGAGCAGCAGTTTCCCTCTGACAATTGAAGTAGACAACAGCAACAGGATGGCCCAGGTTGTTATCTTCCGCGAATTTCTTTGTGCAGAATCGATCTCTAGAGCACGGTGGGGCGACAGTCCCCCTTCGGCTCTGCGTGAAGAGGATGAACACAAACCTGTGTATGCCATTATATTTGGCCTATGGAACTTCAATAGCTCACCATCTCTTTGCCTATATATCATTTATTAGTGCATCAAAATTGTTAATTCACTAGTAGAAAAAGGTCATTTGCTGCGGTTATTTAGGGCTCATTTGCTGCGGTTTTGAACCGCAGCAAATAAGCCTGCAGCAATGATATTCTGTTGCGGTTATAACGCAAGCAAATAAGGGGTACATTGCTGCGTTATGGCTAAAACCAGCAAATAAGGACTATTCTGCGTTTTTTAGCCATAACGCAGCAAATAATACCCCTTTTTTGCTGCGGTTTTTAGCCATAACCGCAGCAAATAGTCATATTTTTTTCTAAAAAAAAATCCAGTATATAGACAGCCCCATATATATATATATATATATATATATATATTATATATATATATATATAATATATATATATATATATATATATATATATAATAGGATTGTCTTATATATTCGCAAATTTTATCACTTCAATAACGCTATCGTCATCATATCATATTTGATTGAGAAAATGTTAAAAAAAAACTAGGAAATAATTACAGTAATACAATTAAATATTACAATATAATATTAAATTATATATTACATTATATATTAAAATTATATATTCTGCATCAATTAGCCTGAAGTTTACTCCTAGTCCTTGATTTGAATTCTCATCATTTTCAGCATACCTCTTCTGGTTCTCCGCTGCAGATACAACCAAACATTGAAATACTTAATAGCAGTTCATAAATATATTCTCGATAAACTAACACATCACATCCTCAAAAAGTACACCCAGAAACACTATGGAAAGGGGAAAAAAAGTAACTTGCAGTATTTGTATCACGGCCTGAGCGCATCAAAGTCGCACAAGTTGTTCATTGGCATGGTGACATACAAGCTAGGGTGCAGGTGGAAGAACATGTAAACTCTAGCACCAAGTAACGACTAATAGAAACTGAGAAAATAATATTCCAAGCTTCTGGAGTTGGACTCATCTTGATTTTCTCCAGATGCATGTTGTTCAATAAATTGTTTAAACCGTTTCCAATAATGTCTCCACAGTAAGCCATGTATCCATATGCATGCATAGGAATTCACAATACATTTTTTATTTTCACACTGCTTTGCGATAAAGCATTTTCATATGGTTGGAGTACATTTCATCTTGCGAATCCAGAGATGAGAAGAGTGGCTGTTTGACCTGCAAAAATTTATAAGATAATTACAGTTCCACCCAATAAATTGGAATAGAAAAGCAAAAATAGTAACCAGACTTAAACAAAAATGAAAACCATCATGCAAGGAAAACATAGTCAAGAAGCCTTGTTCTAGCATAATATCAAGGGAGGAAGAAAGCTATAGCAAGGTCCATCGTTCAATAGAAGGTCCACAACCATTTGAAAGGACATATCCAAGAAAGGTCTCTCAAAATAGGAAAAATAAACAATGAAATCAATAGGAAAATTAAGTAATTAACATGGAATATCCAAATTTTTGTCCTCGGATGTCTAAAACTTAATTTAAACTCTTATCTTAAGAAATTACTTCTCAGAGAAGATGACTGAGATTTGATTTTATAAAGATTAAAAGCTATGCTACAGCGAAACAAAAAAAATTCACACACAGACTTGCTTCAAGGAGTCACACAGCATGCAAAACCCCAGGTAATTCTCTTCTAAGATGAAAGGGTCATGAACTGATGACGCATGAGCCAACAAGACATAAGTCCTGCCCACATAGCTTTACCTGGCCAATGATATCTATGTACTCCAAGGTGAACGACCACAAAGTTCAGAATCTTGAAACCTTTCCCAGTTGTTCCGCAATAAACACTTTAGAAAGGCAGCAAAACGCCAGCCATGTCCAAAATCGATGTGAATGTATTTTCCAATATCAAGGCCAGCAACCTGGAATAAGAGAATGGAGTTATTTAGTACCGAGAATTAGGTAAAAGGCTGCACGGTAAAGACATGAAGTAGGATTAAGACACAAAATGATTTTTACACATTCCCCAATAAAAAAGGAACTTCAAGCTATGAAGTGCATGCTTCAGACTTCAGAGTCCAGATAAAGAACACTAAATGAAATCAAACTAGGTAGATGATGCAACAGGCCATGCCCTGACATATGCAATTACAGGACGCAAGAAACTCATCAACTAACATTAGGAACCTCATCAGATTCACAACAACAAATGAATTGAAGATTTATCTCATGAGGTTGTCCACAGGGATCCTCTCCTCCCATTCACTTCTATCTAGTGTATATTGCTCCTACAAACCATTTACATAAATCACTTTTATACCTTTCATTGTCTTGTAAGAGTTTCATTATCCAACTTCCAATTCCTAATCAGACAATCTCTCATTTCTGCAAACTATATAGAAACTCAATATTAACCACAATAATGCATTAATCCCAGGGAAACGAAAAAAAAATGATGAAGAGCTTGATTGTGAGAAATCTAGATGGCAAGCTGCAGGTACTTAAGTCCTCTTTCATATCAGAAAAGCATGTTAATACTAAATACTTAAGTCCTCTTTCATGAAATGCATATGAAAATGAAGTTCATAAAATTCAGTCTAGCAGAAATTAATTTCAGTTTGAATCCCAAACGCCAGACAGTTAATAGCCTCCTCCTAATTTCCAAAGAAATTTGACAGAGAGAAGGATGGAAACTGTTAATTTGTTAAAAAGATATAAGAGTACAAAGAAAGTTTATTAAACTTATGCCCAGTTGGCCACAGAGATGCCTCAATTGGCGTGCGCACAACTATCTCACTCTATTTCTTCCTTCCCGTGTTTAATGTCCTGTGAGCTAATAGATTAATAGTCCCTAGGATATAATTATAATCAACTCTGTAAAATACCATAAGTTCCACTCTGATACACCTATTTATTATACAGAGCATCACTAAAAATTTGAGCTGTCTTGGCAGTTATAATCAAGTTCAAATATGAACAAGGTAATGTCACAAATTATGACCACGTACTTCATTAGTAAAGAGAATAAGTTCAAATTAAAGATTAGCACAGAACTCTTAAACTCAATTTAAATCTTATAAACCAAAGAAAAGGCAACAGCACTAAAATCTGTCAAGTGTCAACCATTCCACACAAAAGTAAAGTGAAATAAAATTTCCCAAGAAGAAGTATTTCATCTATGAGGTTAGGATTTAGGAATACTTATCTGGGTTGTTTTTTGCAAGAACAGTTCCAACTGCTCCACCAATGACCTTCCAAACACAACTATCTGGGATGTGTTCTATATCAGTCCTTTGCATTAGATGATTCCAATGCAGCCTAAAAAGCACAAAAAATAATAGTCCTTTGCATTAGATGACACAACTTGATGCTATAATTAAGCTCAGGGAAGGAAAACTGTACAGCTTAAAGAAGCAACCTGCCATACTTGTGTCCATACTTCTCAGTCCAGCTTTGCATCATATTTCTCCCACCTGAAGACAGTTTATAACATGATTGTAATCATAAGAATTTACAAAACATACAGACCAGCAACAAAGACCTGGATAGGTAACATTTCTTCCATCTTGGCTAGACCAGCAAAGACCAGAACAAACATCTTACCTATCAGCACTAGATATCTTTAGAAAGACCTTTACATTCTCATACCACCCAGCATTTTCAGAGCCAGATTTAGCCTGTTTCTGGGCACTCTTCTCTATTTTTGCTACATTACTGAAAAAGTAGATCAAAACAGCTTTGCATTAATTAGCAAACAACTAACACTAAAACTCCTCACTGATCTAAAATTCGAATTCCTAATTTGCAGCTAACATCAAAACCCTATATATCATCAAAACCTTGACTAAATGAAACAAATGTTATTCAAATTCCATTAAAAAATTTGAAATTTCAAAAAAATAAGGAATTACCATCAGCGCAACCACCATCTCGCGTCAGAGCTTCCAGGCTTCCACGAATGCATTGGAGGGAACTCGACTAATTCATCGCTTAAACGTGGTTATTGTGATACAAGCCCCTAAAATAATCGAAAAAAACCCTAAAAATGTCAAAACGGAGAAATGGCGAATATTCAAACTAAAAATTGATTTATTTAGAGTAAATTTGAAAGAACTAACTTGAGAAGAGCAGATCTAATTAGACAGAAACGCGAGGAAGAGGGGAGGAGTTGACAGAGGAGAGAGAATGAGATGTATTGTGAGAGAACGACGACGAACCGACGACGAACAACAAAACGACAAACAAAAACGACGAGCAACAGAGCGACGACGAGGGTTTGGTGAGTCGGGGAGCGGTGTTGGTGAGATCGTAGGTGGTTGTTGGTAGATCTCCTCGGCGGTGGATCTTGCGCGGTTAGTTGGTGAGTGAGAGGTGAGAGAACGCCGGAGTGAATGAGAGATAAGAGGAGAGAGATGAGAGGATAAGAGGAGAGAGATGAGAGTGAATGAGAGGATAGAGAAGAGAGTGTATGAGAGGGGAGAGGGGAGAGGGTATTAGGGTTTGTTGTAAAATATACTCCGTATAAGCTAAGCTAAGGGGCCAGGTTGTGTGTGTTTTTGGGCCTAGTTATTTGTTGCGGTTGTCCCCATAATCGCAACAAATGTAATGTTTTTTTATTTTTTTCCCTCTCATAGGTAACATTTGTTGCGGTTATTTAAAAACCGCAAGCATATACTCTCAATTGCTGCGGTCTTTATATAACCGCAGAAATGAGCCGCATATATGATGTTTTTTTCTACTAGTGATTAGCCTTCTTTAAAGTGATGATGATAATAATAATAATAATAATAATAAATAATAATAATAATAATAAATAATAATAAAATAATAATAATAATAATAATAATAATAATAATATATATATATAATAATAATAATAATAATAATAATAATAATAATAGTAATTTAATTTGCTTATTAGTGATGCAGATATTTATACTACCAGTATATCTGTTGGGAGTTTAAAATTTAAAATTTCAAAGCTTTTGCACACAAAAGGTTGATTATAACTAGGGCAAAAGGTAACCAGAAGTACCTTAGAAAGTGGTCAGAACATGGAGGAAGAGTGAGAACCTTGTATTTCCCATCATTCAGGTTTGCTATGACATTTTTGACCTGAATTTAGCGTCATGAATTCGCAAGAACTTTTAATACCAGGCTATAAGTTGGACAAGAATAATCAAGACTTAATAAGTGAAAACAGACGGATTTGTCTTACCACCTCTTCGGTGTAAAGTACTGGAAAAGTAGTGAAAGGAAAGAGATAGCATCCTGCCAAGTAGCATGTCTCTGATACAGGTGTACCATGGTCGGAAAAGTAAAAGACATCATCATCAATTTCAGTTCAATTTTCAGATACTCATAATAAAAGCTTTAATAATTTTCTTGTAAGCATTATGCAACTACCTGGTCTTCATAAGAAGGGTTATCAACTTATCACTTTCTCATTTCATGTCTTAAAGCTCCTATGAGAATTCCTTATCGACGTCCGTTGATGTACGCCCCAAACTATATATTTATTAAATTCTGAAGCTCGTCGGGTAAATATCTTGACAGCTCCTATATTTTTCTGCAATAAGACCAAATAGCATCATTGGAATCAACAATGAAAGGTAAATGCTTAAATGGACTGGAATGATTTAGTAAGAAAAATGAATATCCCTGTCAACTAAAAAAGAAGAAAAATGAATATCATTTTTATTGACTCCAAAGCTATTCAGTTATTAACTACAATGAGTCTTTGACTACTATTTTCTGCAAAAAACTGGATCGCATAATGGAACCGAATGGTTAAATATGAAATGCATGGACTAAGAAAACAACCAAAGGAGAATTCAGTGAGTTAATTGTTAACAGGGTTAGTTTGTGATGGATTGTGATAATTTAACATGCTGAGTAATCAACAAAACGATGCCCATCTATTTCAGCTATTCTACAGGGAGAAACACCAAGCCAATGAAATCAAGTTCATGAAAGTTACTTAAGCATGAAACAATTACAAATGCATGCTTCAACTCTTCAAGTTTATGTTATCACCCAATTTCTTAGATCACTAGGGTTCTTGACTTCTAATCAGATAAAACCATTATTGTCACGATCTTGGATGAGTGGTGCTGAGTTTATTTACCACTAAGTCTGAGAGCAAAATTATAGTTATGCAGCAAATCAAGGAGTATATTATATGCTTAGTWCATTTAAAAATATACCTTAATGTTGCAATCAAAATAGATAATGTCACATTGTCAAAATAGATAAGCTTTTTTATTTACCGCTAAGCAATGAAATAGAAAGCATAGTCACGCAGGTGTGCAGAGATCCAATGGGGAAGATGTTATGAGAGTTACAGTGAAGACCCGAAAATGGTACAAGAAATGACTCAAATCATACCAGGTTTACAGGGTGAAATCCCCTCCAACTCCAGAAAGGGTGTTCCGTTTGTTGATGGACAGTAAGTACTCTTGTTCACCTGCAAATTTAACCTGACTCAAATTTAACCTGGCAGTAAGTATACTCAAATATACTAACAAGTAATGTCGGTTCACTGACCAAAAGAAGAAGAATTCATGCTCAGATATTTTATGCAAATCTTTATATTTTATTAGTCTGCCTTGTCTACTAGTGTAGTTGTCTAGTACTCTCTAAATATTTAAGATCCATATTAAAAAAAATGAGAAACTCATTGAAAAATTGAACATGCTACATGTCTCCCTTGCTAATACAGGAAGCTCATGGGTTATGGGCACAGAATCCCTCAAAACTTGCAATGCTTTCGTTTGACTGTACTTGTCCCTATAATATTGTTACGTATTTACTTCCTCTGTTTATATTATGTGCAACAATAAATTGTATGGTTTAACTAATATTTAAACTATACACGTTATGAAAAACATAATCTAGCGATATCTTGTAGAAAATCAAATAATCAATATACACAGATGTGGAGAAAGAAGAAATGCATGAGAACATGACTATATGGGAGTAACCAGGCTCAAATGCTCACTGGAACGAGTGTCCGTCTAGCTAACTGAAAATTTTCCATAGGCATTGAATTAAAACCAAATAACAATTTATCTCCCTTCTGGCCCAAGCGAGCAGTTCTACCAACCCTGATTTCATGCATACAGAAAGAAGAAACTTAGCAGCAATAGTAAAGAAACAAATACAAGTAAATCAAATGACATTATGCAGATGAAAATAGAAGAACTACAGCTAAGCCTAAACGTGGAACCATAACCAGCACAAGGGCATACGAGGCTTCTTTATGATTGACCTTTTCATTTAAGGTAGCTGATAAAAGCAGATTTTGCCTCTGAAACTCAGAATCAGTAGAATGACTAATTAGGTGAAGAGAGCACAATTTTAAGTTTCATTTTCTGCCATAATATCAAAGTATAAAAAGTTGGAAGATGCACTAAGGTGATAGAGGGCTGGGAGCCTAAGTGTTAGGATCCTACCCTTTTTCATGTATTTTTCTAAGTTAGAGTCTCGCCTTGTGGGCGCTTCCTGCGCGTCGCCCCCACAAGTGCCTTAGAAGTAAGTCTTTAGATGAAGTACGGTCTAAGTCCTCTTTGGGTGTCTCCTAGGGGAAAATGTATTCATTTAATTTAACCTCTTTAGGGGGAA